>NW_006494916.1:8597770-8650179 GCF_000471905.2 Amborella trichopoda | reverse complement strand
TTTTGTTTTTTAAAACACAGGCTGGTCTTGGACGAGTGTCTCAGACTCACCCGAGTAACTCCCCTCGCTAAGGGAGCAAGAATGGCTTCAAGATTGGGAGCAGGATCATCAGATCGACATGGGCCAAAAGATCCGGTAATCCAGGATCTCAATCCATCCAACATAAATAGCCTCGAGCTGGATCCCATATATAAAGGATCTCGGTCCCAAAGCTCAAGGGATCCGGATCCCATTTCGCAAGGGCCGCCTTTCCCACTGCTCATGGGATCTCGACCCCAAATACAGGGGGACCGCGATACATATAAATTGGGTTCCTCAATCCATAAATATGAAATATCGCTATCCCAATGCTCATGGCAACTAGATCCCAGTTCCCTCTTCCCATTCCGTTAAATGCTTTAGTTATTGATATGGTTTATGCATTTTACAACTCTAGTCTAACACTCTATAGTCCACAATCTATATATAGCACTCTAGTTATCTTAATTCTTGACGTTTGGGATCACTACATGATATGTACGAAGCCACAAATATAGGGATCGATCCCTAAATCAGGGAATCGAGATCCCAACATGATCGGGATCAAGATCCACAAATAGAATGATCGAACTCCTTCATAAGGGGGATCCATATACCTATGAATAAGGGATCAAGATTCCTAGAAAAAGATCGAACTCCCTCCCAAAAAAAAAGAGCTCCGATTGAGATCCCTGATTTGGAGCGAGGGAGCTGGAACTATGCCCTTTAGGGGTGATCCTCGTAACTAAGGTCGGATCAATCCCAACCTAGTTCGGACAGGGACTAGGACCCAGAATCAATCGGATCCAAGTCCAATCGGACCTAGATCTAACCCACTGGGTCTGCACCCCGACTGGGGTCTAGTTAACCTGAATTTCCTTTATAGAAAATGGGGTCAGATCAGGATGGATCAACCAAGGCCCAGATGCGGACCTGACCTGGTTGGGTACATGGTGGACCCAAACCTGGACCCGAACCCAACCCGTTTGGGGTCTCATACCTGGACAGTAACACCATCTGAATTTCAGGGGTTTCAACAAGAGAGTACCTATCGTACCAGTATAAAAGGTGTAGGGATCACCTTTTTTCTTTTCTTTTTTTGAGGTATAAGGATCACTTGGGGGGACTCTGCGCCATCAATTCAGAAAATGAATCTTTTTACCCATGACAATATTCAACAAATGAACAAAGAATACATGTAAATCAGGTAAATGTTCAGAAACAATATTCTCATACTGAAAGGTATCTGGTTTATTTCAAAAAGGATACACAAGAGAGACAATGGCCATTGATAGTCTCAACTGCAATATAACCAGTGCATGTTATGAAGCATAAAGTGATTCCCAAGCCAAGAAATGTGTACATAAACCTGCACCAAAAGAAATAGGGTCATTATGCTTTGATAATGGCACAACCATTTACGTACACCAACTTCAACGCCTACAAATATGTATAAATTTTATTAAAATTGGAGTACTTTCTTCCCGTACCATTCTAAAAGTTGAAAAGAACAAGTTGACAATCAATTTGAGAAGAGTTAAATCATGACACAGGCATCAAAAATTTATCAAATTGGAAAAGAAAGTAAAAGAGATGACGATATCAAGATAAGTACAAAATACCGGGCCACATTAAGTTAACTACGATGGAATATGTGAAAACATATATAGATATCCTTTATGTCATTGTTCCTCTTATTCAGTGTGAAATCCCTTGAATCTCATTTTGTTCCTTTTTTTTTCCCCTACCAAAACAAATACAAAAGGATTTCACATAGAGTAAGAGATCATTCTATTTTCAGCTCTAGTTCAGCAAAAGGTGTAAAACCAAATTCCTCTTCGAAAGCACCCTCCTCTCATTTTTTTTAAACACCATAGTGCATCGATTCATCATAGAGATTACTATGTGGCATTGATCAGGTTCTGCAATGGTTTCATGTCATGTATACAGAAGTACAGGTCTGCGTTGATACTCTCTAATGGTTAGATACTACCCCGCAATGCAAGAAGCATAACTTTGGTGAAAATGTAGAGGGATAGTCCCACCTAAAAAATGCTATTAGTGAATGTTAAACAGCATAAACAGAAAAACTACCAAAAAGATAGAAAGTAGGCTAACATCAAAATCAGGGAATATTTGTCTATGACACATTTATATGCGTTGTTATAGTTTATCATGATACAGGACAGGTTGAAAGTCACAACATAACTGATTATATATACACTTACTCACAGGCATTGATGACTATTTATGTTTATGGGATAAGAACTAGAACCCTATCAAAGTATCAATAATCATTAAGTGATTTACATTGTCAAAATAATACAGTCCCATAACCAAGTGTCACTCTATCCATATACTAACTGTATCTTACATATAGGTGCTTGGTAAGTTATGCAAATAGATCTTTAAAATCTGAAGATGCGGATGCAAGTCACGACATTTGTTCAATAGATAGGACCATGAATCATCCATCATAATAGCACAGCATGGATTTCATCATGACAAATCTGGCCTTATCTTTTTTGAATCATGAGTGTTTTACAGTTGACTGTAAACAGCACTATTATTTTCCATATTGAGAGAATTATGGGGATGCTGTGGCATCATCTCAAAGGCCCAAAAAATTACTTTGAAGTCTGAACAGAGAGATCATCACGCAAAAAACATTCATTAGCACAAATGTCATGGCAAGATCACATCTGCAAATGCCGAGGGAAAATTTTTCCTTCCAATCCCACTCAACTCCTAGAATAGATTTTAGATTAGATTTCTAACAGGACTAGCAACTGGGAAGTTGTATACCCTCTATGTAACTCAGAACCTCACAGGAAGATGGCAGGAACCTCACACACATTGCAAGAACCAACCTTATCCCACATTCCACCTCCATAGAGTTCAATGAGGGAAGCATGTTTTCTACTTGAATTCTTGAAAACATGGCTGAAGCTTGTTTCATGCTTCATTTTTCCTGATACATTGTCAAATTCGTAAATACATCCATAAACAGGAATCTTTCTCAATAGGTCTTTTTCTGAGATAGTTTTGTCCATACTGATAACTCTCTGAGACTCAAAACTAACTGAATTTAACCGCGTAATAAGAGTTTCAGAAGGTCTATGCATGCTCTTTTCAACCATTAAAGGTTGGAAAAGTGGATTTCCCTATTCACAAACATTACCAAAATTGAAGGTTCATCTCTTGCTACAGTTTTGGATATCAAATATTTCACTCACAACTAAGAACACAACTGCAAGGAAAACAAAACTGCATCAGTCCCCTACAATTATACTCCAAAAGATGTGTTGCATCTTTAAAATGCCATATGCTTGATCAATGTTCTCATATCACAAGTTATAAAAATAAATCAATATATATATACATATATATATATATATATATATGTCGAGAGGATTTTTCTCTCTCCCTTCATAACTTAGAGTAGATGGGAAACGTAATTTTCATGAAAACCTATCCCCATCACTCACCACATTAAGCATTTATACAAGTTCAGAGCTTCCAAAACCCTCCACCCTAAGCTGTGACCCCAACAGGCAGGAACTTGCAGGTTTTAAAGAGACACTGAAGAAAATCTAAAGCATATTAGGGGAAGTCACAGTGAATAAATCGCTCTTCATTCCCTCTTCCCATAAAAAATAGAAAATGGAGACTAAACATCGAAGTAGTTAAAATCCTATTCAAATCCTTGCAACACACCACTAGCTTCAAAATATAGCCAATGAACTGGCAATTTAACTATCAGTTAATACAGATTTCTATACACGATTCTGTCATGAGATAGAAGACAGTTGGTTTCTTTTTTTATTCTTTTTTTCTTTTTTTTTTCTTTTTTTGGGTCATAACTTGGTCTGACAGTCAGATTAATAAACGGTTAGCATTCGACAATCCAATGAACTATGATTTACCATCCTCTTTTCTCCCCTTATTGCAATCTAACACTCCATTTAATATTCAACGAATGACAATTACCAAGCTTTCTTCCCAAATTTCTTGAACCAAAAAGCTCTGTCCATTTTAGTATAGCATATGCATATTGAAAAGCACGATTAGTTGGGAAAAGGCTCTGACAATGAGAGTGATGACATGCGTTTTGATGAGAAATCTTATATAGACCTGTTTCAATTTAGAATTCCCAACTGAACTGGGCCTTCCATCATAACAAAAATAAATGCATGTTCAGTATAATGGCTAAAACCTGCGTCGATTATGCATGCAACCCATGTTAGGTGCAAGCTATGAGCTCATCAAGTGCGACAGGTCACAATAATCCAACATTGATTAAGCGTGCACACGCTTTCGCACACACACAACATGAACCAATTTGTACAGCATTACCTTAAATGCCAAAAACTCCTTAAAAAACTAAGGTTGGGTGGGTGTGCACATGCGCAAATGTGTGTTAATCATTGGTCCATGTATCTTTGTGTCTCAAGATTTGGCTGGATTTCTTTCTTAAACCCTAAGTTGTTGGGTTCAACCCTACTTTATCATAGAAAAATACACCCTAAGTTGTTGGGTTCAACCCTCTTTTATCATAAAAAAAAATATAAAGGAAAAAAAGATATTTCCCCAATTAAGCAAACACTTCTGTTGCAAAAGAACATGTGATGAGAAAAGGAAAAAGGCAAACTTTTTCATGTGGCAAAGATCAAAATAAAAGTAGCAGACCAGAAAGACAGCAAGGGTCCTACATAAACACATCCCATCTCCTTAAAACCAAAAAGAATTTTACTCACAAGTCATAAGAAAAGGAAAACCATCGTATGCCATACATGGTCCCATAGAATGATTACAAAATGCACCATTTCAAACAACCAAGAGACCCACGAGTGATTACAAATCCCCTTTTTCTAAACGTGAAGGATGGGACAGAGAAAGAGAGAGAGAGAGAGCCATGGAGAAAGCCCCTTTTTTCTAAACATCAAGAGAGAGACAGAGAGGTGATTAAAAGTCCCTTTTCTGAACATCAAGCACGTATATAGAGAGATGGGGGTGGGCGGGGGAAGAGAAAGAGACCCGATGGATGATTTACAAGCCCCTTTTCTAAACACCAGGCGCAGAGAGAGAGAGAGAGAGTCATGTCCACGAAACCTACCAGGGAGCATGTGTTTCAGGGATACCATATGATGAACTATGGACGAGGTTCTGATGCCAAATCCTCAGCATCCACAGGGAGTACAGAATCATGGCGATTCCTACCATCCCTATGATCGAATTCACCAGTTTCAATAGCGATTGAAGACAGCTTCGAACCATTCTCCCCATTTCTATACCAAAAACACAGAAGAGAGAGAGAAAGGGGTGAGGGAGAAGCAATATACTCCAAATGAGAGAGAGAGCCTCAAAAACAAGTGAAAGAATAAGAAGAATAATAAATGATGGAAAAAATATATAAGAGAGAGAGAGAGAGAGAGAGAGAGAGGAGTAAACTAAAAGAAGTAAAGAAAAGAAGGAAGGAAGAATAAGAGTAGGTAGAAAGTAACTAGAGAGAGAGAGAGAGAGAGAGAAGTATCAGTGAAGAGAGTCGATTCTCAACAAAGTTCAGAGAGAGAGAGAGGGTGATAAATGCGTGAGAGAGATTGAATTGGCAGTCTAATGAAGATAAAGCATGGGAAATTAAACCAGATAAGATTAAATATTTTAGAGAGAGAATTATGACGAGAATAATTAAGTTTGGGAGAGGAGAGAGAGAAAGAAATTAGGAGTTGGAATGTTTTGGGAGGAAGATTTTGGTTGACGTCTATTTCCATGCGTTGCCATAGAAAACGCGACAATCGTCAAAAAAACACGGCCAAAAATGAACGAAAATGCTCGCCGGACAGCCGGTTGTTGATCCGGCAACCGGTTGGCATGGTTGGCAATTGGGTCGGGTCGATGCCCTGGCCCATAAGATATACAATATATATTATAAAATACATCGAATAAGTTTATTATTTTTCTTAGTTTTAGACTCAGACCTAACCCGACTGGTCGGTTGGATCCAAGTCATTTGCCCAATTTGGGTCCATTTTATACCTAGTTGGGCCAGCTCAACCTGGACTTGACCTGACCCGTTGCTACTTCAAGTGGGTGGACAAGGGGATCACAATAATAACTAATTAACTAAAAATAAAATTAATGAAACCAGGGGTCATGGTCTTGGCCACTACTCGTCGAACTTAGATCCGGATCAATGGGTTGTTTTTTCTTTTTCTTTCTTCTTTTTTGGTCGATCGGTGGGGATGGGATCTCCTGCCTGTGATAGAAATAGATCTCAATACTCGTGTCATGGTGACCCACCACCCTAATCACCTAGTCTTGAACCAATTCCTATAAAATTGGCTTTAGGTTTTTAGACTAAACAGGTATGGTGAGGATCAGGCGGGGTCCTGATCTCGACTCGTACTGGGCTGGACCGTATGTGAGACCTATAGGGTAAGTCTTTAGAACAATACACATAAAATAGCAAAACAACCCAGATTAAATATGAGTGTTATAGATAGTCAAAACACTTAGATTTTTTTTAGGTATTTTTTTTCCAATAAAATATCTATGTGTTTTAGATAGTCAATCTTAGGCGTTAGCTTTCTTTTTCTTTTGATTTTTATACGAATCTTATATATATATATTTTATCTAGACACACCAAAGAAAAAAATAATATGCTAAAATAAACCAAAATATGTTTGCTATTAACAAAAATATAAAGAGAAACTATTTACTTGTGGGTACACTTAAGCATTTGATATTAGCTTTTTATGATCTTATATGGTGTTTATCTTGCTCCATTAGGAACAAGTTGTATTTATGATCCATCATGAAGTAGACGTGATAGCATTTATGGATTTAAAAAAAGCTTACGTATGTAAGATAATATGAGTATGTGAAAATAAAATATTAAAAGTCTTTTTAAAAAAATTTGATGCAGTTTTTAGTTGAGGGCTCATATAACATATGAAGGAACATGCACATTTTTATCATAGGGTTGGTGAACCAGTGTATAAAGCAATTTTAATTTTATTTGTTTGAACCAACATCCACGCCAAACTCCAAACCTGAGATGGATTTCTTGGCTGACACTTGGCTACAAACCATAGTTAGCCATTCTCCGATTAAAACATTATTTTTGTAAAAAATATCTGATTTTTTTTATATATGCTTTAGAACTCTGATTTTTTCAAAAACTCTGATTTTTTCAAAAGATCTTCAAAAAATCACGAATTTTTAACATAAATCCGTATATTATATTTTTTTCAAAAAATACTTATTTCCTATAACTTTATTTCTTCATTAACTTAATATTATTTAATTTTAATTTAAAGATAAATACATTAACAACAGGAGTAAATTAAGATTATTGATTTAACAAAAAATTCTATCAAAAATTTCACCAATGGTTATTTTTAAAAAGTGTACAAAAAATACAAGCAATATATTCTTAAAAAATAAAAAATAATTAAAACAATCGTATATCTTAAAATAATAGGCAAAATTAGAAGAAGACCAACCTAATAAAAAATCTTTTTTCTTTGTCCTTTAAACCCATAGTGTCCTTGTAAAGAGCAAGACAGAGATTCAATGATACTAAAGATTTCGCTAGCTATTTAGTGCGAGGTTCAAAATTTATTGAGCATTTGGTTTTTTTTTTTTATGCATAAAGAAGTTTGATTAATTTCATTTTTTATTTTTTATTTTTGTTTTTTGTTGGTGTATACAACATAGCAATTTGGATGGACCGCAATTTTATATATTTGTGTATTTGTGTTTTTTTTAATTAGCTGCAATTCTATACTGAGGTTTTTTTTTTATTTTCTTTTGAGAAATAATCCGATATCTTGGTTCACAATTCTTGTTATCTACTACTTAGTTATTGTGTTTAGCATTGTTGTTGTTGTTTCATTTTGTAGTCACAATAGATCTACGATATGGTTTATGATGCGACAATAAAGTAAGCATTGTTGCTGGATTTATTTAAAGTTTAAACAAAAAATGGTTAAGTATTATTCTAATGACACTAGTAAGGATATAAAATTAGTGTTTAGTGGCTTTAGTATATCTATGGAATAGAATCATAATCATATATTTTATCATCTTTATCTATCTGATTTTTTCACTATTTTTTTTGAACCAAATCCGAAATATTTACAATTCTATAGCTTACTTTATTGTTTGGTGATTTATTTTTTCGACCCGAATTTTTCCTCCGATTTTTTGAAATAAAATCGATTTGAAGGTTGCTCACTTTTTATATATAAAATAATACATCTCTAAGTTTTTCTACTTAAAAACAATATTTTTCACTATAAATATTTGAGAAAAGTTTCTATACTTCTCTTACAATATAGAAGATATATGCTTCTCCGACCGTCCATTATCTTACAATATAGAAGATTTATGTTTTTTCGACCATCCATTTTTTATTTTCATTTTTTGTCAATAGAGTCACTAACCATTTGATCTTAAATTCGACGTCTTGAATTATTTTATTTTTAATTTTTTTTATAAAATTAAAATTAAATTTTAATTTTTAATTTTAATTTTTTTATAAAATTAAATTTTTTTTAATTTGTAAATAGAGTCACTAACCTCACTTGCGGACTTTTGCCCTTTTCTTTGAGCAGTTGCCTGCATCTCTTCCATCTCCGCTTTTATTCCTGTCCTTGCTTTACAAGCATACACTTGCAGACACTGATTTGTATCATGGAGAGTCTCTGATTCATAAATTTCACAATGCTTCCTGATCTATGGTCCTCCCCCTGTGGAAACCACTGTAACAACAAGTTTTCTGCTCTCATGCAGATACCATGTATGCCTCTCTCTCTCTCTGAACTCACTTACCTCTCTCTCTCTCTCTCTCACACACGCATAAATTGAAACATTGGTTTCTAATTAGAGTATGACAATTTTCCATGGAATCTAGGGGGGGAATTCTAGTGAGAGAAAATGGGGGTTATGGGGTGTCTTCAAAATGGGTGTTTTTCAAATGAGAGCATGACAATTTTCCATGGAATCTAGGTGGGAATTCTAGTGAGAGAAAAGGGGGTTATAGGGTGTCTTCAAAATGGGTGTTTGTGTGAAGTGATTGAATGCTATCAAATGGGTCAAATGAATCTCTCCTCATAGCCCTCTCTTATCAACTGAACGTTTGTTTGTAGTGGGAGCTTGACAATTTTCCATGGAAGCTAGGGGAATTCTAGTGAGAGAAAAGGGGGATTATGGGATGTCTTCAAAATGGGTTTTTGCATGAAGTGGTTTTCTTGAACAACAGTGAATGATATAAAATGGGTCAAAAGAATCTTTCCAAAGCCCTCTCTATCAACCAAAAAACTCGCTTCTAATGGGAGCTCATGAAATCCCCGTGGAATCTAGGGGGAGTTCTTGTGAGAAAAAAGGGGGATAATGGAGTATTTTCCGATTGGTGTTCATACGAAGTGATTTTCTTGAATGACAGTAAGTGATATCAAATTCGTCAAATGAATTTCTCGAAACACTATCAAATGGAGCATACAGTGAATTCTAGAGAAAAAGTGTTTAATAGTTGTAGTATCTGATATGGGTTTAATATTTGGCCATTTTTACTGTGAAAACATGGGCAATATTCACCGAGTTGGATTTGTCTTTGTCAAATTTAGTTTATGAAATGATGAATGTTTCGAATTTCTCTATTATCGTGAATTGAATTTTTTTATCTTCAGAAATTTTATATTATTATCACCTTTTTCTCTGCACTTGTAGATTATACAGCCACATTGCA
The DNA here is from genome assembly GCF_000471905.2 of Amborella trichopoda. The sequence goes on along the minus strand of NW_006494916.1, from coordinate 8,640,409 downwards.
TTATGATTAATGGTTAATGCTGATATATTTCCATTAAAAATAGAAAAAATGTACCACACTGCCATCATGGAATATTCACCATCCGTTCCTGATGGACGGTTAGGATTACTCTTATCTGGGTCCTGCACGAGTAAGGTTAACCTCTACCATCCATTATCGTGAATATACAGTGGATTCCCCTGTTATGTATAGCATGCCGTGTACCAGTGGATTATTGGATCGTTCCCTAGAACAAAAGGTTAATCCCTTTATATGGTGTATATTTATTTTCTTCATTGTTTAGTTTATATTACAGTTTGATGTATATGTTACTGGCTAATGTTTACCACTGAGCCTCAGGCTCCTCAGTGACTAAGTCAACAAAGTAAACTCAATGATTTTACTCTAAAATTATACAACCCCAATTAGTTTTATGCTTGCCATGAAGTAGTATGATTTATGTAACTTGGGCACATGTATCTATGGTTTTTGGCATGTATTGACACATCAAGGAGAGGACCTCACTTATTCTAAACTTTTATTGTTGAAGTCTCACTATAATAGTACTTTGATTGTCACCTAAAATCCAACCTCTCCCCTTATTAAAATAGTGTACGGATCTGTTGTGTTTGAAAGGCGAATTTTGGGGTTGGAGTTTTTGGGACTCCTATCCTTGTCAGATGATGACACACGTATTTGTGTCTTTGTAACATAGAGTATGATGCATGCATCACTGCTGTCCATATAATTATCCAATTGCTGGATAGATTTGTTGTAGTTTTATTCCTCATAATGACAATCTGTTTTAGTATTGTTTTTGCTTCGTCTATATGATATTTTAAACAGAGAGACAGGTTACCTCTGAATTTTTATATGTTTAGGTTCAATATGATGCACTTTTATATGTTTAGGTTCAATATGATACACTTTTATATCATATGATACACTTTTATATCATATGATACACTTTTATATCAATATGATACACTTTTATATCATATGATACACTTTTATATCATATGATACACTTTTATATCAATATGATACACTTTTATATCAATATGATACACTTTTATATCATATGATACACTTTTATATGTTTAGGTTCAATATGATACACTTTTATATGTTTAGGTTCAATATGATACACTTTTATATGTTTAGGTTCAATATGATTGATTACCTCGTTTCCTTTTCTAATGATAGGTTACCTCTGAATTTTCATCACTTCCTTTTATGGCTGTTGCTATTACTAATTAGACAACTCCAAGCTCTTGGTTTTTCTCTTTTCCCTTTTTCTTTGCCCTTCAACTGTTGTTTGCTATTGCCTTTTTTCCATTGAGAGAATAAATTCTCATGTTTAGCATGGCTTGTCTTTTTTTTGACATTATTTCTGGTTATGTTGGACATTAAAAAGAAATTGATTGCTTAACCAGATCAATTTGGACCTCTTATCCTACCTAGTGTGATGGGTAATAAACTTGAAATTATCTAAAACCAGTGTTTATCGCCTCTGATTTCATTTCTTTGAATACGTTGGTAATAAAGAGATTTGTTAGTGGAAATTTTGGATAATCAATTAAAAGGAAATGGAATGTCCTCTTGTATCTTTGATGTTGTTGTAAGTCTAGCTTTCGAAGTCTAATATGATGTTATTTTATCAAGAACCTTCCTCATGATTATTTTCATGGGATGAATGGAAATTTTGCAAAACGCAGAATACTGGATTGTTAAGATTTGTGTCTCAGTTGCAGATTTCGTTTTGAATTCATCGTTTGGTTTGCAGCCTGTCACTAGTGATCTTACTGTGAAGAAAGAGTCTTGCTAGAATTTTGTTGCTTCATTTTCTTTATTCTTTGTTCTATTATTTGGTTCCTTTTTTTTTAGTTATAACAAAATAGATAAGGTAAAAAAAAAAAACTAGCATCATGTTTTGTTATTCTAGCAAAATTTATGTGCCTGTGCACATATTGCCATGTATGCCAAGCATGTAAATGTTCTTTCCTGGGAATGCATTTGTGTCCTTTCTTGGGAACCTCCTTTCTTCTTACCTTATTGGTATAATTTTTTGTCCTCTATGGTCACATTCCCTAAGAGTTTGAGTGAGAATGAGGTACTTACCATTGAATTCTTTAACATTTTTGTGGTTGGTTTTGTAGGGAGAGTTTTCTGCAAAAAGGGATGTGATTGTGATGGTGACACTTGGGAGGACTGTAAGTTTTTTCCTTAACAAATCTCTTCTATAAGTGATTCCAGGGAAATTTATTTGTTCTGGACAATGTCCCATGACTCGTCCAATCCGAGCAGGGTGTTCTCCTTACGTTTGGCATTATAAATCTAGTTATGTTCAACTCAATTCAAACAACCACTAGATGTCTGGTTGGTTAGTGTCTACCGTCTATGGCCTTCATGTTAGGGTTTGAACCCCTTCAATTCCCACCATATATGACATGTGGAATTATAGACATATTTTATTTATTTTAAAGAGTGGTTTTAGAAAAATTGCCCATGGGGGATTCGATCCCCTAATCTCTTATAAAGAGTCCACCCCATCTACCAGCATGAAATTTGAGCAGCTATGTTTACAAAAGCATGATATGTACGAAACATTTTTTTTGTTTTTTATTAATTTTTTTGAATGGGCTCAACTCGCGAGAGTTACTTAGACTCGCCCGAGTAACTCGCGTCACCAATGGGTGAGTGCGTTAGCTGATTCGAGTCCCGGCACCTTGATTCTGGAAGGTCGCATGCTGTAAAATAATTCATTTTTGCAATATTGATATCAATGCTTTATATCTCTGGGGCTTTCTTTCCCAGTAGTATGCGAGCAATTTTTAAGGTAGTTCCTTCTCAAGCCGCTACACTTTTGCCTTCTGGTACCGACCGAGGAGAGAACATTACTTATCATCATTATTTGGTACTTCAAAAGAACTAAACTTTTGATGCAACAAGGCATGGGTGTATAGTTATATTGTATTTATTTGGAAAATATTGCTAGTTATTTTAGCTTTGACTTGCTCTTTCTACTGTACTTTCTTGTGTGTTTTGAAACTATTGATGTTGTATTTTAGGTGTTGGGGAATGCAATGAGATATGCTATAAAGATCCTGTTCTAAAAGACCATCAATGGAGTGCTTATATTGACCGTTCTCCAGGAGCTGACCATTACTCTTCGGTTCTTATCTTGACCACCTTTCTGCATCTCCATTTTGATTGTGATGTCATGATTTATGAAATATCACTGAAGTTTAGACATATTATAGAATAAGTTGTTAGTCATTAGTCGAAATGGCAAATTCGTGATCAATATATGGAGAGATAATTTTTATGGAAATTTTCATGTGTACCACTATATGAGCACGGTATTGATGCATTTTCTTTAATAATGATTGCTGTTGATCTATCTTATTTTATTACTGTTTAAAACTGGTGATTTCTTATTGTACTAGTAACTGATTCTTTAGTGTATGATGTCTTGATAATGCAGGCCTTTTTCTGAACACATAATCCGTACGTGATGGCTGACCTAGGGGGAAACAAAGCCCTTGTGCCCAATAGCTTCTCTGTCATCTTGTTCAGCAAATTCTGTGACTCCCTCATGCCGGACATCCTGGTCTTTTTCAACAAGCTCTACTACTACAAAGGGATTCACAAGGATATGAAGTCTAACTTCATAGCCCTGATGCCCAGGATAGAAGGAATGGAAGATCTCAAAGATTTCCATCCAATGGGTCTCCTGAAGAATTCCTGCAAAATCGTAGCTAAGGTCCTTGCCTCTCGTCTATGGGAGGTCCGACAACTTCCAACCAGAATAGGCAAATCATGGATGGGGCCTTAGTTGCCCATGAAGGTATCCACTCGAGACACCTAGCTTAGTGGTTAAACTGGATTGGGAAAAGGTATAACCACGTCAATTGGTCGATCTTGGATGGGGTCCTACCAAAATGAGATATGGAGTAAGGGGGAAATCCTGGATGCCTCCCCTGACTACTCTATATTTATCTATGGAACCCCCAAGGGGTACTTCCCATTCCTCCAGAGGTCTGAGACAGGGAGCACAGAGCACCACTATCTGCTTTACTATTTGTTCTAGTGTCAGAAGTCTTTAGCCACTCAATCTCTTGCCTCTCCTAATGAGGAAACTTGACGGGTATCAATTGTTCTAGGTTTGGCCCGGAAATAACCCACCTGCAATAAGCCGACGACCCTCATGTCTTTTGCAATGCCACTCCAGGATATTTGAATTCCCTGTGGCTATACTTGTGGTGTTTCAAAATTTCAATAAGAATGAAGGTGAACATGGCCAAAGACCAAGCTCTTGGGTGTTGGGGTGGAACACCAAACAGGTTGTTATCTACCCAAGAGACTAGGCTGTGGGGTGGACTCCTTCCCATCCAAATGCTTGGCCTGTCCCCATGCCTAGGAATGCCACAGAAGCAGCTTTGAGCCATCGCTGAAACATTCTTATGCTGACTGACTTCCTGGAAGGATAGGTACTTATCCTTGGGCAACTGGAGCCTTAATTAGCCACATGCAAAAACATTCCTGTTTTCTGAATGTTGTTTCATATGCCTGCCTTTATGTGTTCCAAACTAGAAAGTATGATGGAGTTTCCTATGGTCCTGGGCAGGTGGTCCGCATAAATTTCACTATATTGCTTGGGAGAAGCTGCACGCCCAAAAAGGACATAGAGCGGGGATTGAAGCTCCGTGATAGTAACATTGCCCTTTTGGGCAAATGGTGGTGGAGATTTATGATCCAGCATGGCCAACTGTGGCAATTATTGGTCTGTCACAATTATGGAATGGACAAGTTGGGTTGATTCCCCAAGGGAGATCCCAATACCTGCTCATCGGGAGCATGGGAAAGCATTAGGGAAAGCCATTCCAAATTCACGGAACATGTTAGATTTATAGTCAACTCCAGCGCATATTTTTTAGGTTTGGGAGCAAGATCGGATCCCTAACATATGTATACGTCCATACAATGCATGTGTTAGCGATCAAGATCGCCAAGCTAGGGATCTCGATCCCATCCTTTGCGGGATCTTGATCAGGCTTTTGGGATTTTGATCCTAACCTTTTGAGGATCTTGTTCCTAACCTTAAAGAGACCATATATGCTCTTTAAAGGATGGATCTCTTTATTTATAGCGAGCAAGCAATATGACTATATTAAATGTAGAGTTGCATTGCTAGCTGGCTGTTAATAAAGAAAATCTTTCTTGTTCTTTGAGGTGGGGATCAAGATCCCTAAAAGTGGGATCGAGATCCCTAATAGTGGAGACGAAGATCCCAAAATTCAAAAATTAAAATTCCTTGCAGATCCCTTTCCCCGAGCAATGGACTGAGATTTCACAGTGGGATCAACACTTAGGTTGGGAGATCCTGGCAACTATAGTATTGCGAATGGATTCGCTTGTGGAGGGATGTATGGACCGGGAACTCTACCCTTGGACTCGCTGATTCCAATCCCAATGCTACAATCTCCCTCCCATTTGAGACCATCTGTGGGCCGACCATTTGGAACCCCACCTTTAGATGAAGATGAACACTGTTCAATAATGAAACCCAAGAAATAGCTACAATGCTCGGGCCCTCGAAACCTTCTTCCTTCCATGGGAGGCCCTATATAACATACATTGGGCCCTGGCTAAGTCCAGCAAATTCAAAGTCTCTTATTTTTACACGGTTCTAAACCCATGCCAAATCACCCCTCCATCAGTAACAAAGTGTGGTCCGTCTCTGTTCCCCCAAAGGTTCAAGCCTTCAACTGGACAGTGTTCTCCAACCGGATTCTCACAGCTGATCACCTCAAACAGAGGGTTCCCACCTCCCAAACCAATGAATTATGTTGTAAAGCAGCTGAAGAAACAAACAACTGCCCCTTCCTACACTGCATGGCTGTGACCCAATTGTGGCCTGCCCTGCCGCAAGCTTTCGCTTGGGTTTGGATGATGTTGAGCACTAATAGAGCAATTGTTCCAGGCCTTATTTTCCCCCAATACCCCACTATAGGTCTTTTCATGTATGAAGCTTCTGTGCTTGCCACAATTTGGTCCATATGGCGGGAAAGGAACCCTCAAATTTTCAAAGGGAAATAATCTAGCCAAACTTTTTTGGGCCAAATGTTACAAAGGACTTAATAGCTTCTCAGCTGTAATTTTGTGACAAACTGGTGGGTATCCGCTCTTTCAAGGCTTTAGCCATCCCAAGATTGGGAACATGTAGACCTCTGGTTCAAGGGTCCACTAAGCTAAACTTCAAGTTCTCAACAACCCTTTACTAGCCTGCGTCGGTGGCATCTTTAGAGAAAGTCAAGGAAATGCAATCTTCTATTTCTCAGGATACGTCAGCATTGTCAATTCAACAATGGCCAAAACTATCACTCTCCTTAGAGGATTGAAAAGAGTCCATCAAACTGGGAGCAAATGGCAACTCCCTCGTAGTGGAGGGAGATTCAGAGAACATCATGTATGGGTGTCAAAAAGAGCCCAATGTCCCTGGAGTTTTAGCCCTTTGTTTGACCACATTTCTAACCTTTACAGGCACCATTACATGTTTGGTAGGAGGCCAACTAGGTAATTCCCTGTTGGCATAGCCAAAGTGTGGCAAGTAGACCCACAGGGGGATAGCTACCTGTGTTCTCACCATATTTTGGGGGAGTGGGATTGTACAGCCCATCATTTTTTTTAAATTTCTACACAGTTGTGCACCAGTCCCAACTTTTTGATTTTGGGGAAGGTATAGAGCCCATCTTTTGGTTTCTTTGTCTGTAAGGGCCACTCTGCTTGTGGGCTGCCTATTTTTTTGTGACTATATAAAGACCTAACTATTATCTAATACAAGTCAAGTATTAAAAACTGGGGGCTTGATAACTTATCTTCGGTGTATTTATTGAATATTATTCTTTGCATGTACTATTTGATGTCTCAAATGGTACATAGACATTGACGCGAGTGTGTGTGTGTGTGCGTACCTGTGTGTATGTGCATGTGTGTGGGGGATTTCAAGTCCTAAAAATAGTGCCATTTCTTTCACCATGTAATGAATATTTGTCATTCTTTTATAATATTATATATTGTCTAATAGTGGTTTTGTTACAAATCAAAATTAAGGAGCACTCTAGGGTCTAGATTTCTTGGAGTTTTAAGGAGAGACATCCTTGGACTTCATTAGAGATGGTGACAGCAAAGGATGCTGAAGTGTGCACTCAACGAATGGCAACATGGATACCCTTCCACCCAAGTATATCATATCAACATTGAAGGGACCTCATCTGAAACCGGGTCCTAACTGGTTTTCCGAACTTTTCTCTTCTGATTGGTCTAAGATTATATGCAAGCACCTTTTCTGGTTCCCTCATGGTTGAGGACAACTCGCATACTGCCATTTGTTGGGCTTTGAAAGAGTTTAATACCCATGGCACCTTCTTCTTATGAAAGAAGCCTTCCATCTCAGTAGATCGATTGCTTTGATTGTTATCGTGTGTATAGAGAGACTAGTGGTTGGAGGACATGCTACCTGAGGAGCGCGAGAGCCTCAATCCTTTATTAGTGGAAGATTGGTAGTTTTTTTTTTGATGAAGTAAGATCTATTATATATGTTCTCCTTTTGACTCTCTGTATCATCATCTGCTGTCTGTCTTCTTTGTGTCTCCCTACTCTTAAGTCTCAGTCTCTATGTGCCTGTTCAGATTAAGTTGATGTGTAATTTCTCCCAATGATTAAACAATAATCGCCATTGCTTTTTTTATAAAACGAAATATTTGACTTGATGATGAATGTGTGAATTCAAGTTATTTGATCAAGTTTAGGACTGGGCTCAAGGCCATGTGGTCAAGGTGGCGGGTGCTACAACTTGACATCTTGAATTCCATTTCTACAGCGGGTAGGGAACTACTTCCCTGCAAGACTACCTAAAAAAATGGTGAAGTCTACAAACCATAGATGAAAGAGTGTGAATGCAATGCACCTTCAGAAGAAATCACCCTGCTTTAGAAAGAGCTCCAGGCCCTCAAACTAATTAGCTCTGTCACTCTCTGATATCAAAGAAATCTAGAGAATCATCCAAGGCCCTCCTCAAACTTCTAGTGGATCCCATGACAATTTTCAAGGTCTACACATGTAGACCAGCAAACCCAATAATATGTTTTGGAGGAAACAAACAAGGAAATGTTTTTTGATCAACACATTGCCGTCCATTCCCCCCTTTTTTTTGGGTAAATATCCATTCCCACCTTGATGAACAAGTTTTTTAAGCTGGTACCTGGTCATCGAAGGAAAAAGCTTTGATTCTAGGAATGAAATTCTCAACAACGACTAATCAATAGAGTTCAAGTTACAAACTCAAGATGATAGATGGCATCACATTTGTCAACTCAATCAACTTGCTAATTTTTATAAATTGGAATTGCCCAGATATAGAGCCCAAGGCCCTTCAATTTACTTATATCTCTAAAACAAATCACAATCATTTGTTATCCATTAAAAAGGAGTTTCACTAGGGGGTCTGAATCAAAGTTGCAATATGCTCTTGTTTCAAAGAAATGAATATAGTGCATAGGATTTGAAACTACAGTAGTGTTTTTCCGTCCACGGCCATGCAAAATAATTGTAGAAGTCGCCATATTTCATGTTAGGAATTGTATACGATGAGCCTGCCTCTTTTTGTATGCAAAGTCAAAAACACTCCTATGTGAAATTGGATGGCTGGGATGTGTCATTTTTCTACGAAAAGTCCAAGAAAATTTCCTTGGACTCCGAGCGTGGTCAATGACACACCCTCAGTCACCCACCTTCACATCTAATGGACAGGGGTGATTGTGACCTTTTTACACCAAAGATAATATTTCATACATGTGAGTTTTACAGTATTACCTTTTGTTTGGTTTGCATTTTGTGATGTTGTTCTGTGATTGTTCATGTGTGCCTGAGAAGATAACAGTTATAACATCTGTATGTTAGTTTGAGTGGTAGAACTGAGACCTGTTGAGTACTTAGGAATCTCTATTACACTTTAAAATTTGTGAAGTTGATTACTCTTCTTTGTTGATCCTTTATATATCTCATGTTTTCCTCCTCCAGTTTATAATCAACATATGTATGAATGATGCTTGTTTTATGTACACAGAAATGCTTCCATGCCTGTATCGCAGGTTGTGCACATAAGGTCAGTAGAAGCTAAAAGAGGTTGAGGTTTTTAAACTTCATATTCTTGCATCCATGGGCTTCTGCATAAACATAAGTACAAGATACATACACTGGATTATTGGAAGACTATGATTATGTTGTTAATTGCTCCTCAGCACATACTATTCCTATTTGATTGAGGGTAATTCCACAAATGGTTTCCTTTTTATTTTAATTAAAGACGTGGTTTCTTATTGAGTCCAAGAGGTGTAAGCTTGACATATGGCTTTAGGGAATCCGATCTTAATAAATATTGAATGCTTGCTTAAAGGCATTATTTTTGTGTGTGTGCGTATTTTTTTTTTTTTGAAAGGGGGGAGGGGGGAAGGGGGGGGGGGGGGGAGGGAGGGAGAGAGAGATTGGTACTTGGTCTTGGTAATCTAAGCATGAAGATCTCGGGGACCTGTATTTATATGAAAAGTGGGGGTGTTAAAGAATTTTGATCTTTAATCAATCTCAATATATCATGTGGTGAGAATTTTTATAGTTAAATCCTAATGTTGTTTTCATCATGTTGCAGTTTAATATTCCCTCAGCAACTGTAGACATGGTTCATCCAAATAGACCTCCCAAACCTCAGCCCACACCTTCACCTGCAGAGTGCTTTCTTTTCGCCGAGGACGTGCCATGCACATCAGCTTAATAATCACTTCTCATTGAGAACCCTCACTTCTGTGTGGATTGTATACAATGAGGAAGTTATCTTTTGTACACAAACACTGTCACATGTAGCATTGGACAGCTTGGGGGTATCATTTCTCCCCACGAGGTCCAGAAAGGAATTTCTCATACTTCGAGTGTGGTCATTGGTTCTCCTTCAACAGCCTGATTTCACATTTGAGGGTTAGGGGTGAGTTTGACCTTTTTATACTAAAGGAAAATTGTCTGGTTCTATATTTATCTCTAGACTATGGAAAAGAGAGAGAACCCAACTAACCCTGTTAAAATAGAAGTGGTGCCATCATATAGCAGAGTGTCATCCAGTCCATGTTCTAGTGCTTAGTTTTTTTATCTCATTTTAAGGAAGTGGATCTCTCTTGTAACGACCCTTTATATGCTAATGCATGATTCCAGTCCATGTTCTAGTGCCTAGTTTTTTTATCTCATTTTAAGGAAGTGGATCTCTCTCTTGTAACCACCCTTTATATGCTAATGAATGATTATGAACTGGTTGAAATAGTTTTGAGTTTGATTAAGAGCATTTATTGAGATCTGTTGTTCTTGATGCTCAGCGGATGAGTGCTTAATTTTAGGGTAGAATTTAATGGGTAACTCCTCTCACATAAAAACCATGAAGGCAGGTCTTCACCATCTTGGGAATGGGGCTGGGGTCGTGGTGGTAGCACCCCCACACATTAGTCAATACCCTCCCCCTCTTCCTCCAACACGTTGTGGTTTTGATTCTCACAGACACCACCCTATTTACCACCCCATTTGCACTTCAAAACTATCCCTTGACCTGTGTCAATGCGACATCAAATGAATGAAATTATGTAATAAGACAAACTTGAGTAGAATTATGCTGACACTTTTTTAGTGGAAGTTGAGTACATTTGCAAAGCATATACACTGAAATGAAATGAGATTTTTTAGTGTGAAATGAAGTTTGTATAGTCTAGAGTACCATGCTATCCTCTTTCACAAGATCACGTGTGGTGTGATCTCATGGAAGCATTACTATACACGCACTCCCATGGGTGAAAGAGCTACTTAAAACGATTTTGATATGAAAATTTGAGATCTACCCAAGAATCACCATGTGATTATTTTCAAGAAAAAAAAATGTTTTTTTTAACTTAGATCCAACCATCAAAATTTTGGACAATCTCCTCTCTCTGTTCAATCTGATCATATCATATTTTTTCCATAGTACTGTTGAGGTTTCTTTTCTTTTTCTCTTTTTTCTTTTTTGAGGTTGGTTGCTAGGTTTTCTTTTTCTCTTTTCTCGTGGCTAGGTTGAAGATGTTATATCCTCGTGCCTGAAGTTATAACATCATTTGCCTTTGGTATAAGAAAGTTACAAATATACCTAGATGTGAAATCTAATGGCAATAAATGTATTACCAAAAAGAATGTATACAAAGATACTATTTATCTTTCGTACAAGGTTGCCTTCTTCTCTTAAATTTCAAAATGTAAAATACCAAAACGTGGAAATTGATAACATAAATACTTTCCTTTAGCATGCAAATATAAAAGAAACAACTATTTATTCGGTCTTCCCTCCCTTCCAATGATGTGATTCTCCGCCAGAGAACCAAAAGATACCCACTTTCAATTATTTCAGGCCAAAATCACCGGAAAATTGAATTTTCCAACCAAAACACGCTGGAAATTTCGGAAATCCCCAAGAAAAAGCTCCCAAATGGCCAAAGGAAAGTGTGTTCAAGCTCTTGGGGGAAAAGGATCCCAATAAATTCGGAAATCGAAGAAAATCAGTTTCAACCAGTGTTTAAAAAAACACCGAGTCGAACCGGACTCGCCCGAATTTTTTGTAATCCATGATCGAAATGTTTGGTTTTTTTTTTGTAATCCATAATCGAATTTTTTGTTTTTTTTTTTTTTTGTAACCCATGATAGAATATTTTGTAATCCATGATCGAATGTTTTGTAATCCATGATCGAAATGTTTGTTTTTTTTTTGTAATCCATGATCGAAATGTTTGTTTTTTTTTTGTAATCCATGATCGAATTTTTTGTTTTTTGTTTTTTTTGTAACCCTTGATAGAGTTTTTTGTAATCCATGATTGAATTTTTTGTAATCCATGATCGAATTGTTTTTTTCTTTTTTTATAATCCACGATCGAATTTTTTGTTTTTTTTATTTGTTTTTTTTTGTAATCCATGATCGAATTTTACGTAATCCATGATTGAATTTTATGTAATCCATGATCGAATTTTTTGTAATCCATGATTGAATTTTTTGAAAATTTGTGATTTTTTTTTTTAATCCATGATCGAATTTTTTTTTGTAATCCATGATAGAATTTCTTGAAAATTTGTGATTTTTTTTTTTTAATCCATGATCGATTTTTTTGAAAATTTGTTATTTTTTTTTTTAATCCATATTATTCAAAGAGAAAATGAGATAGATGATGATTCTGAAGCCACCCTATCCTAGCCATATTATTCACATATCGAGTCCCAACAGCAACAATGTAGGGATGAGCACGATAATGCAGGTGAGCATGAAAGATGGACAATCTTCGGAGATTTTAGATTGGGAACACAACAAAACACTAACACTCAAGGATTTGGGAATAGTCAGACGCCTGCTAATATCGATGATTCGTTTTTAGATCGAATCAATGAATTGTTAAACGAATTCAATCAATGGCACCAGCATGACCAAGAAGAACAATAACGTCATCTATCATTTTATTTTTAAATCATATGTTACTAATTTTATGCTTTATTGTAGTCTATGTATGTTGATATACTTATTCCATGATAAGTTTATGTTTATCCTTTTGTGTGATGTAAATTAAATGCTGAATGGCGGTTCATGCAGGGAAAGAACATATCAATATTCGCATATTCATCCAAAAACATGAAAATTCTTAATGGAATACCCTCATTTCTTATTGAATTTCTAAAAAACAATATTTATAATGAATTTTAATAATTTTTTCGGATTTTTTTAAAGCTTTATTCAGACCGAATCACCCGATTCTCGATCCGGATCGCCGATTCGCCGATCCGAATCGATTTTTTGAGAATTCGATCCGAGTCACCGATCCGTTTTTTAAACCATTGGTTTCAACCAAGAGAGGACAAACAATCGTTGAGAAGGCCTGAAAATTCAGTTCGGTTCCCTCGTTGTAAGAGTAAGGAAACCAAGTTTTGCTATTTCAACAATAAAAGTGTAAACCAGCTGAGGCACTTTTTGCAGAGGGTGCCAGAGGAACTGGACCGCCGGTGGGGCGGCGCAGAGGAATTTGCTGGTGGGGGCAGGGCGCCTCAGTACTTACAACAGGGTGAGGTATTTGCAGGCGGCAACAAGGGTGGCCATGTTCTGATCGGCAGCAATCTCTTTGACCCCGGGTTTCAAAAAACTGGCAGTCGCTGCAGTCGGATGATCTTTAGTCTTGAAGCACCTTGATTCAGAGGTGCCCTGTTTCTCCCGCTCTCTATTTCATAATGAAGGGTTTTGTAAATTTGACAAAAAAACGGTTTGAATCTTTCTTACGCCCATGAGATTGGTGAAACTGGCAAAAACAATTTGATTTGAACTCCTCTTCTCTCTCACATATAAGTTTGATAAAACTGACAAAACATTATGATCTGAATTTCTCTTATGATCATTTATTTTTGGAAATATGATAAAAAGATGGTCTACATATGGTAATTAAATGAGGAATGAGTTTGGTCCGCTTAATATCTCTTCCAGTTTCTCTAATATTTAGTTCAAAAATATTGAGTACATGGGAAAATATCTTTTTATCCTTTATTTTTAATTCTATATCTCATGAGATCCAAAAATTGAAAATATTACTTATAAGCAAAAAATCTCCATTTTTTCTACCTTACAATCCCCTGGACCCCTTTGACCATAGATTTTTTACCCAAATAAACACTAAAATAACACCCTATTCAAACTCCATTTATCTTTATCTAAAACTCCATCTCTCTCTCTTCGCTTCTTGGTGAGTTTATCAACCAAGGGTTCTAGCTTGAGCTTGAACACAAGCACACCTTCTTATGTGTGAGAGAGATAGAGTTTTAGAGAGAGAAATATAGAGTTTGAGTTTTAGAGAGAGATAGAGTTTGAGTTTTAACGAGAGATATGGAGTTTTGAAAGAGAGAGAGACGATGATGTGAAAGAAAGATAGAATTTGGATTTTAGAGAGAGTTTTGAAAGAAAGAGACGATAATGTGAGAGAGATAAATAGTCATTTCATAAATTGTTGAGGTCAATGATACATGGTCAAAAGGATTTAGAGGGTTGGAAGATAGAAAAGATAAAATCCTTTTGCTTAAAGTAATATTTTCAATTTATAATAAGATATAGAAGTTAAAAATATGATATAATAGGATATTGTCTCTTAAGTATATATACAATGTGTAGAAGTAGCCAAACAAATCCCTCTAAGTTTTATAATGCATTTTTTAAATATAAACAATAACGATATTTTGGATCGTAGGATTAGGTTGCCAGCTACTTTTCTTGCCCAATTGGTATATAGGATAATACTTAACGAGGTCTAGTTGTTGGAGGATGTCTAAAATATTTGTAACAATACATTACAAAACCTGGATGGGTCGGGCGAATCAATGGTTGGCAAATCAGTTTGGATTGGCGAATTGGTGATCTGGATCGAAAGAAATATTGCTACAATTTCTTAAAAAGCTAAATTTTATGCATTTCCAAAAAAAATGGGGTACTACACCATAGATTTTTATTACTACTAAAAATACATAAATATGGGGAATGCATTTGAGTTGCTAATTATTACATTCATTTCACAGTCGAAATAAAGTTCAAATGCAACTGATATTGCAATAAAATGGAGAAAAAATTACAATGTAACCATGTATCAAAATTCAAGTCATGGCACATGAGTAAAATGAGTCCCCCCGGAGTAACTTGTCCATTTACTTTCTCATGCAAAAACCAAGCTAAGACTTCTCAAAACCTCAAATATTAGAAATGGAACTGATTACCTAAAGATAAACTCCAAAAAAAAAAAAAGGCACGCCGAGCTTGAAAAGAAAATGTCCCAAAATTCAACAAACACCATCCAACTTTTGGATAGCAACAAGATCTAAACGTTAAAACAGCTCAAAATTCAATTTATTTTTCTTAAAAAAATATATGATATTAAAATGGATTCCCAAATTTCTAAGCCCAAAAAATTCATTGCAAGAACATTTTTTACTCGAGCGAGCAAATAAACATTTTGCTCCTATGCAAGTATACTATGCGTGGGAAGACTTCATAATAAATCTAGGGCAGGCACAAGGCTTAGAGCTTTGTCTAAGATCCACAATTTCATGCACACTTCAAAATTCTACAAAAAAAAAAAATGCAATTTCAAAACTAAAAAGCACCTCAGCCTTGAAAACTATGGATCCAAAAAAAGAGAAAAATAATCTCTAACACCATTAATATCAAACAACATTATTTGGATCCACCAAATCTGTACAATTTTAAGAACATATTTCAGGAGCAGATTTCGAGGCCATCCTTCCAGTTTGGAGGTGCGGCTTTACATTTAACATAAAGAATGAGCTTTGTGCCAGGTACAACGATGGAATATTAATCATCCATTTAGCGCCTTACCATCCAGATTCGAAACCCAAAATTCAGATCCTATCAAGGTATGGACCCATTGGATCAAAATTTTTTATACAAATCCAAAATCTATATCCAAAGGAGGATCCAAACCAGATCCAACCCAATTTTTTAAAATTATATATATATATAAGGAAAATAACATATTTACCCGTTATATTTACGGTACTTATGGAAATACCTCAAAGTTTTCGTTCATGCGCACATCAATTTTTTCAACTTCCTAACAACTTTTTCTTTTAAAAAAAATAAAACTGCTCATTTTCGATTTTTCAAAAAACTAAAATTTATAGTATAAACACTAACTTATTAGTAAGCTGCAGGTTCGGGTTTTAGTAGTGCTTCATACGTAGCAGAGCTCTTTACAAGCTGTCTTGGCTTTCATTCTGATTGGACTCTTCTTTTTTTAACTCAAAAACTATTAGCATTTTTAAAGTGGTGTAAATATTTGTCTGTAATGGGACACGAACCCTTACAAGACCAAACTTCATGCCGTCGTAGTCGTACAAACCAAAAAGCCATTCTCGCATATCTGATTTAGATTTGTGGTATTAAAATAATTAAAGTAAAAAATATCATTTTTTTTTGGAGTTCAACAAAAATAACCAAAAATTTTGAAAAACCAAAAAATCTGATTTTCAAATAACCAAAAATTCTTAATTTTTTATTTTTAAAACACCAAAAACTTTAAAAACTTTGATTTTTGAAAAACAAAATTTTAAAGATTTCAATTTTTGAAAAACTGAAAACAGACGGTTCCATTGTTTTTTAAAAAAATTGATGGGGAGTTGAAAAAACAGATATACGAATAATAATGATAATTTTTAAGTATTTTTTTAATAAAAGTATATATAACAGATATATTCATTATTTCCCCGTATATATAATATATATAATTATTTGAACTTTTATAATTATATTTTAACTTTATAATATACAACATTGGATCCGATACGGATCCAGATTCTAATTCAAATCTTATATATATAATTTCAAATCCAGATCCAAATCTGGGTGGATCCGAACCCGATCCAAAATAAAAACATTTGAATATATAAAAAAGTATTTAAAAGTTTATCACAACAATACTCGAGAAAAGCTTCATTGATGTTAAAGACGAGGCCTAACGATCATAAAATACATGAGCACACGGAAATTTTGGTGAGCCCATGATTCCCATATGCATGCTAATTAAAAATAAGAGAACAGTCAGCATAAAACTTTGCCGTATATTTTAATAAATTCTAAACTTATCTAAACTTATGTATGACAATTGATAAAGCAGAATAGCGAAACATAATTTATGTAATCGACCTCAAATAATTGAAACAAAGCTTGAATAATGACAAAATGATAACTTTCATTATTTTGAAACCCTAAGCATACTCATTTAACTTGAAATAAAAGAGGAAAATATTGTTTTAAAAGGTTAAACCCCTTAACAAAATCATTAAAAAAGGTCAAATGGTTCCAATTAACATTTAAGAGGTTGTTTTTTTCTTTTCATTTCCCATGAATATCTCTTTAAAAAAGAAAAAAATATGTAAAAAAATTCCCTAATTCTCCTTGGTTATTGGGAAGGAGAAAAAATTAGGGGCATTTTAATAATTTGATCTCCCAAAAAACCCCAACCAAATGCCAAAATATCATGCTTGTTAAGGTTTAGGTATACAAATGAGAAACAAACTAATTCAAATTAGCAATTAACGGCATTTTTGTCGTTTGGTACATGCATGGAATTTGCTTGCCAAATAACAAAAATAACTCTTGTTCTTCCTTAATTACTAATTCTAAACAATGCATTCTTCATTTATAACTCTAAATAACTTGGATATTTCTGTCATTCAATTGAGGGCTCTTGGGAATTAAACTCCTAAAATGCCTTTTACTGTTCTTCTTTCTTAATCCTTAACATTGGCGATTTGGAATTTGCTTTCTTTGAGGATAAATATTTAAATAAAATAAAAAAGAAAAAACAACCCTCAAATGTTAATTGGAAACATTTTACCCTGATTTTGCAAGGGGTTACTTCAATGATATTTTACCCCAAGAAAAATGCCCACTTCTGTCAAATAAATCCCTTCATGTCTTACACAGCAACTCTGCAAAAGAACATGATTTGATTATAACATTCAGGAAATATAAAGAGAGACATGCATAGAACTACTATTAAGACAAAATTATCTCCATCCATTAATATATGAAAGAAAATTGTTCCATGAGTCAGCGGGTGCAAGAGCCCACTTACACTTCAGCGTCCATCTTTAAAGTTGGACGGTGTGTAAAATGCATAGGGTCAAATCAGTATTGGATGGTGCCAAAAAATATCCCACAAAAAAAAGCACATTTTAAAATTTAAAAAAAGAAATTCATATTTATGATCAGCTTCGTTTAGATGAAGAGTCCCTAAAATTTTGGATAAAAAATCCATCTTTAAACTGAATTTTAGAGTGGGGCGCACGTATACATATGAGTCGGATGACTCATAGAAAACCCATCCATTCATGAAACCAGCCTTTTCAGTTCCTTGGATCCCTTCACAATCACCTTGCCCCATCACCTAACAACCCTTCACACCTGCATAACACTTTGCCCCCTCAAACAACCAGAAAAGGTCCATAACTTCTAATAGAAATCTTTGTGACAGTTATCGCTCATAAATTCATTTTCCAAGGAGCAAGATGGAAAGTTCCGATGATGATCACATATGTGATCATGCTGGTCTATTGTATTCGACCCGATAAATTGAGGCTCCCCGCCCATTATCTCAATAAAAAGAAGTGAAAATAAATTCATAAAAAATAAATCTAAAATAAGGAAATAAGGGCAAGTTCTAGAAATGAGTGATCCATATTGGATAGAGTTTCAGATGCAGGTGGGTTTCCTGCCAAACAGATTTTCTGCTATCTTGCTATTAAGATCAGCAATTTTGGGTCCTTTCCATAGAGACAATATTTGACAGAGGAAATGGAGGAGGATTTTTGTTAGACAATTTCCTCTGTGCAACCAAAGCCATTCAGTATGTTTAAAGAATATATGCAGACTTCACCCATATACCAGGTGTGATATATCCAGGCTTAGTAGTAAGTATGCCGTAACCTAGCTCTGCCTCTCCAGCATCATCACGGGCCCCCACCTCCATGATCATTGCTCCACCAATGGTTCCCCATCCAACCCCCTTTGCCCTATTTTCCCCAAGTGTGCCTTTCTTATGAAAGTAATCCATGGCTTCCCTCTTCCAGCCTCGAAGACATCAAGGAAAACCCTCTAGTTCTCAGCACGGGGAGGATCTTCCAGCTATTCTCCCTTACCCCTTGCACAACCACCCCCCTATCCCCAAGGTCCACTGCCTCCCCTGCTTTCAACATCTGCAAGACCTTCACCATTTTCGAATGTTCCCTCCTCCAGTAGAACTTCCCACTCCCCGGTCCAGGAGGATGTGGCCAACTTCCCATGACCACTGCTCGCCTTTTCCCCATGTTAAGAACTATGTGAATGGAACTTTCAATCCACCTCGTCACGACCTCAAGGGCATCATAAACTAGATCAAAAACTAAAGGTGCACCTCCTACCCTACCTCGGCAAGCAGATGGACAGTAAGAAAAATGTATTCCCTCAACAATCCCAGATGAAGCCCAAGGAGTGCTGGGGGCCACCCTCCAAATCGAGCCCTAGAACCCAAAGGAAGCTGCCATCAAACAGTTCAGCTTGTGGATCACTGCTAGAGGGACCCCCGTCCACTCCTGGACTCACAACAACATCAAAGCTATGCGAAACATGCAGTGGTTTCATCCAAATTGATTGGGCAGCCTCTGCCCTGAACTCTCAAGAGCCTGTTTGCATTCATAGTCAATACAAGACAACCAGATTCAATCCTTGGATCAATCTCTTCTGCCCTAAGGCATTCAATATTGAAGCGCCAAAAAAAATAAATTTTGTTTTAATTGTTATGACTTTATTCATTTAGAAAGAGAGTATAATGTATTATCCCACAAGGCTAAGGTCTTCCCTTTCAAAAAGTTCCTATAATAAAAAGATATTTTGACTACTTTCCCACCTAGAAAAGAGAACCCACATGTACACATGGAAGTTACAATCAATGCAAAACCTTTTCAGTACAAAAACTTTCCTCAAGCTACATTTTAAAATCTAAACTAGTCAATGAATTTTTAAAAACTCCGGTTGCTTAACCTGTGTGAACACATGCGAACATGAAGGAACTCTAGTACAGCTTTAAAGGTAAACCAAAAAATTCAAAATATAGGTTGTAATTCGCTTCATTTTGGTGAACCCACCAAATATTAAGACTTCCAACAGATTGGCCCGATGCAATGCGAATTTAATAAACATGAAATAAACTTATTCTTCCTTTACCTCTCTCCGCATTACCCCAAACCAACCTCTTAACCACCAACCCCCACCCAAAAGAAAAAACACCCACCCTTGGCCCCCCCATTCTTATGCCACATCCTCTCCTCTACCTTGTTTGTCCCTCGCTCTTGCGTCCTGTCCCTCACCCTTGCGTCCTCTATAACCTCTCACCTCCTCTGTTCTCTCACAATGCATGTTTCTCTCCTTCCAACGGTGCAGAGTGCAGACCAACTCATGAGCTTCAAAGGGGGCCTCAAAGCCCCTACACTATCACCTCCCATCCCTCCAACAAGAAATAAACAATCAAAAAAATAAAAATTAGCAAGAAAAAACACCTCAGTGCCACTACTGCTTCCCCCCCCCAACCACACCAAGCATCACCTCAGCATAAGCTTGGTCATCTCCAAAGTCAAAACTCCGGGCAAATAAAGGGTTCCTCAAACCCCCTTTCCCCTCAGCTTCCCCCAAGAAGCCATCATCCCCCATACAAGTTGCTGATCACCCAGTCAATTGACTTCTTGTCAAGCTTCCAAAACCAGGAGCCCTCCCATTGGTGTCTCTCCCTTGGTTCCCCCATGATGCTGCGCAATTACCATTTTCCTGCCTCCAAGTTTCTTCAAACATCTCATCCTCGATGACCCCCTCATTTAAACAATCTGATGTCCCCTCCTATTCCAATGCTGATGCTGAACATATTGTCTCCCGCCTCTAAGTTTCTTCAAACATCTCATGCTCGATGATCCCCTCCTATAAACAATCTGATGGCCCAAACTTTCCATTGGTTTTGATTATATCTTCGAAAACTTTCCAATGGCTCATATTTGCTTTCTACAGCCCTAATCGGTTAGTAGTCAAAAGACAGCTTAGAAAATTTTAATGAAACATTTGCACAATTCCCCTTTCCATGGTGTCACAGTAGAGACTTTAATGTCCCCCATTGATCTTTTGAAAAAAAAAAAAGAAAGGTGGCAGGATGACAGTCAGCATGGCTTTGGATTTTGTGCATAGGACTCCCCAATCAACCTTCCTCTCAATGGGACCTCCTTCACTTGTCTAGTAATCAATCCTCCCCAACTCTCTCCAAACTCGACAAATTCTTGATCAATCCAAATTGGGAACATTCAGGTTCCTCGATGACCACATCGAATCATACTCCAATCCTGTTAGGTAACCCCTGCCCCCCACCCTCTTCTTCTTTTTTCCTTTACGCCAGGCCATTCAGATTTGAACATCTATGGTTAGAGGATAGAAACATCCACCCCTTCCTTCCCCTTCGTGGTCCTCTTTCAAAGCCCAGAGGAGGGTTGGCTTCAGCAATTGTGAGAAGCTGCATCTCCTAAAGCAAAATTGGGGGCATGAAATTTTGTTTCAATTGGGCCTGCAGACCTGGCAAGTCATCCTGATCGACGTCCGCATCCAGAGCCTTAAAATGGGCCCAGCGTATCATGTCTAGGTCCATTTGACCTACACGTGACCCAGGTCAAAGGGGTCTAGTTCGACCGGATAGATCCGACTCAACATATATACATGTAGCATATATAATTATATACTAAATGTATATTTTGTATAAGGAAGCATCTATGCAACGCCTATGGGCAAAAAATGAACAGTGTTTTTGCCCATAGGCTCATCACCGTCCGAAAAAATCGGACGACGTGCGGTTTTTGACCACCACAAACCTAGCATGTCCATGGCGATACCACCACAGACATGCTAGGTCCGTGGAGGTCAAAAATTCACGCAGAACCGTAACGGACGGCACGCCATTCATTGCGGGTCCATTCAATAAACCGCCACGGAAATAACAAGTCCATGGTGGTGGCAAAATACTGTAGCATTTCACCGATAGGCGTTTTTTAGGTTTTTCCTTTGTATAATGTATATATATGTATATTTTTAGATATCCCAAACCCAACTCAACCAGGCAAATCGGGTCCAGCTCCAATTGACATGGAACGAACCAGGGTCCAAGTCAGGTCCGGGTCAAACTTAGATCCAATGAGGTCGAGTCTGGGGAAGGGTCGACCCAACAAGGACTCAACCCAGGTCCAGGTCAAGTCTAGGTCAAACTTAGACCTAATGAGGTCGGGGGTCTAGGTAAGGCTCGACCCGACAAAGACTCAACCCATTCATAGAGCTAGCTAACTTGTACCAATTATGATATAAGAATTAATAAATCGTTCAATTTCATCAGCTAACTGGTATTGATTTTGACTTTAACAATTAACATATCGTTGAAGTTCATTACCCTTCCTTGCAATGAAACAAAAGTGTGAACTGTTCAATCACCTTCCCTGGTAATAAACTAAAAGTGTGTTGTCCGTATAATTGGCACTGACTAGAGCCAGGTGTTAAATACTATTAGATGTTTCTGGTATTCCTATTTTTTTTTGTAGATGTTAATAAGTAATATATTCTAAATACACATGGTTTTGCTTACTGAAATAAAACTTCCAAGTCATAGTCTACCAATTTTCTGACAAGAGGCTGAAACACAATGTTGGAAACTACGGATTTGGCTGCCTAGGTGGGTGCCTAGTTCACTATGTGGCCTGTCTACCCCGTGGAAGCTGTTAGGGGTTTGATTGCTTCAAAATAATCTTAGAAACTATATTTTTTAAGAAATACTAGTAAAACACATTATCAAAGTCCCCGATACACCATATTTCATACAGATAGCAAAAAAAGGACTTGCCATTGAATTACATAAAGAGTCTATAAGTCACATTAAAAAAAAAAGATGCCCAATTGGCCAATACCCATTTCCCAAAATCAACATTCCACAATATCAGTTCATCATAGCCAAGTGAAAGAAACAAAAAGAAAAAATATGTCCAACTCCATACTCCCAAAATTACAGCAGATGTGATCATGATGAACTCAGATTTGGTAATTAAGTTTCATCACCACTAAGCCCAAAGAAAACCCACTATGTAATATGTGGCACCTAACTAAAAAAATTAAAAGAACAAAAAACCAAAAAAGAAAATTAATAGAAATAAACCATTTTGATTAAGTTTCAAAGACTTTCCTAAGATTGGGTTACCCAATCTTAATAAAATGCCAACAAGCACAAACAATAACCAACTATGGATTATAGGGCACAAATCCAAACATTAACTTAATAAAAAAAAATTACAAAGTACAAAAAGCCAAACAAGAAAAATCAAATAGAAATAAACCATTTCAATTGAGTTTCTAAGATTTTACTAAGATGGGGTTACCCAATCTTAGTAGAATGCCATTAAATACAAACAAAAACACATTGTGAAATATGGTACACAATCCAAACATATACTCAAAACAAAAATACAAGAACAAAATCCAAACAAAAAAAGAACGACACTTTATTGATCCTTTTTCAATCAAGAATATGGGCCACAAGTACTACCCTAAACTTGAAATAATTTACAAGAATAAAAAAATCAAAGAAGGGGGAAAAAAACACTAAACCAAGCCTTTATGAATATCATATAAACCATAAACAAAAATAAATAAAATATATGGACCTTTTAATTCCCACTAGATCGTGGCTCAAACCGATGACGGGTGAGAGCCAAAGGTCTTCTTTCACAACCAAATCGACCCACAAAAAGTTTCAGATTGATTACTTTTCGATTTCGCAACAAATTAAAAACTTCAAGAAAATTTTTAATCTTCAAAAAGTCTAAAAAAATATTGAGTAGCGTTTGGGAAGCTTAAAATGCCCCCTAAACCCTTTCCCCCTCTTTGCCGGGGGGGGGGGGGGAAATGATATTTTTTGTTGTTAACAAAGGGTATATTTCCACCATCTACCCAAAGGGCATTGGGCGCCACCTAAAAGGAAGGCACCCAGCCTCGGTGCCTAGGCGCTTATGCAGGCAGGAAAGGCCTTTGGCCGCTTAGGCGTCCAAGTGGCCGAATTTTTTAACATTGGCCAACTAGGGGGCCAGGTAGCTGAATTTTTTAACATTGGCTGTAGCAGTCAATGCTAAAGCCCAAAGAGCCCCTCAAACATGTAAAAAGCAGCTGAAAAATAGCATTTATAGTATTTTAAGGGGTATGGACCTTTTTTGCTGTACATACACAATAGCACCAATGCCGATGGCTTGGTTGGCTCCCCAAGTGGGCCATCTAAGTTGCATAGATGTTGCGGCCTTAGGAAACCCATGCAAAGCCAAAAGTCGAGGCATCATTATGTGGTGTGCAGAAGCTCAGCTCTAAACCCGATGGGTTAATTTTTGGAAAATAAAATGCAAGAAATAAAATATGAAACACATACCACAAGAACACAAAGATTTACTTGGTCCACCCTAGAAGGGCTATATCCACGGGCATGACAAATTGAAATCTACTATACCAATGAAAGTTACATCAAAGATTTTGGGACATAGAGTTACTTCTCTAACCCTCGACAAAATCTAGTGGAGCAAACCCTTTTAAGACACTCTCCCGACTGACACCACATGTCGTTCTTCCTTCTGTTTACTTCTGGCAACCATTACAGACAACTCTAGATCGAGACGAGCGAGCAACGAGAAACTAACTCTCTCTCCAACTAAAAGGGGAAACCACCCAAAATCTCCATGGGAACCGCTTCTCTACAAGAAAACAGCCTCTCAATCTTGAGGAGTCTACAGGAGGCATCATCGCAATGTTTCTCTCCATAGGAAGCTCTCTTCTCTCTAAAGGAAAATCTCCTCTCTCTAAAGGGAGACCTTGCAAAGGAAGCCCTACCCCCCTCTCTCTCTAGAGGAAGCCACCTTTCCCATATGACCCAAATAGGGCACACAAATTATCTACTCTTTCATCCCATACATATAAGGTTAGGAATCACACTCAATAAGAAACTTTCTATAGATGTTACATATATCTAAAAACCAAGAGATATATCCAAGAGTCCTAATCTTATTAGATTTCTATTTGCTTTAGGAAACTTATCAATATCAATCTCAATCCCACAAATATGGGATTTCTTTATGTGGGTAGTTTTGGATAGCACCAAATCCAACAATCTCCACCTTGATATCAAAATCACCTGCTCACCATGCCAACATCCATTGGATAGCTTCATAAAATTCTTCATCTTTTGCCACATAAATTTTTTCATCATTCTTGCTAAAAAACAGTGTTTGTCATCAAATTCTCCGCCTCAAATCTTGTAATCGAAACCTTTACAGCCTTTCCGAAACCACAAACCAGGCTCTAATACCATTTGTTGTGCACAGAAGCTCTAAATCTGATGGGTTGATTTTTTTAGAAAATAAAGTACGAGAAATAAGAACCGACAAAAAGAAGAAACATGCAGCAAAAATAAAACAAAAAAAAAATAACAGAAAATGAGAACACCAAAATTTACGGGGTTCATCACAGATGTGACTACATCCATGGGCGAAGACGATCGATGTTTTCCACTAAATCAAATAAAAAAAATTACAAGGCACTTACTTGAGAGAACCAAAAACACAAAGCTCAATGTCCCACAGAGCCTTCTCTCTAGAAAACCCCCAAAAATTTCTCTCTATAATATATCTCAATAGAGAGTGCGAGAGAGATCAAACGCAAAGTGCACCCCACATAGAGGCCTACTTTTTCCATATACGTTCTCTCTCTACAAAAATAGATTTATATATAGAAGAGAAAACCCCAAAGACAAGTACATGAGAAGAACTTTATCCCTATTTTTTCTAACTTTATGGAATCTTGACTTTATCCAAACCAACTATGTAAACTTTCATGTTTATCCTAACCCAACTAGGACTAACCAAAAAAATAATTATCTTACATAATAGAAATTATCCAATTAAATAAGGAACCCACAATAAAAAGAAATTAATCCCATATAAAATGGAATCAAGACAAACTATTATCAACAAATACAAATAATGAGTTTGGTGACAAGGTTATTGGTTATGTTGAATCTAACTATAGGTTATGTGTTTACACTCAGGAGCTCCAATCAATTGGAACCGTGGTTGCCTTGTCTACAGCTAAAACAGAATACATGGCAGTTACTGAGGCAGTGAAAGAAGACATTTGGCTTAGAGGGCTTGTAAGTGATCAGAGCTTACGACAGGATGGGACTATTATTTATTGTGATAGGTAGAGCGCAATGCATTTGGCAAAGAACCAGGTATATCTTGTAAGCACGAAGCATATTGATGTCAGGCACCATTTTATCCGTGAGATAATAGCTGCAGGTAATATCTTGTTACTGCTAATTGACACTAAAAAGAATATTGCAGATATGTTGATAAAACCGGTTCCATTACAGAAGTTCAAGCTATGCTTGGACTTGACTAATGTGTTGCCAAGATAAACACCTATGGGGACAAGGGTGGAGAAAACGGTCGATGGGAATCTCTTTTGGAATTCAAGCTAAGGTGGTGATTTGTTGATAATGATTTGTCTCGATTCCATGTTATATAGAATTAGTTCTTTTTATTGTGGGTTTCCCATTTAAATGGATAGTTCCTATTATGTAAGATAACTATCTTTTAGGTTAATCCTAGTTGGATTAGGATAGATATGAGAGTCTACATAATTAGTTTGGATAAAATCAAGATTCCATAAAGTTACAAAAAATAGCGATAAAGTTCTTCTCACGTACTTGTCTTTAGGATTATATCTTCTCTATATAAAGTAACTTTTGTAAAAAGAGAAAGCATATGAAAAAAGCAGGCCTCCACGTGGGGTGCACTTTGGGTTTGTTCTCTCTCTATTGAGATATATTGTAGAGAGAAAGTGCATAGAAAGAGGGAAACTTTTGGACGTTTTCTAGAGAGAGGAAATTGTAGGGAGAACAAGGCTAGCTTGGAGATTGAGCTTTGTATGTCTGGTTATCTCAAGTAAATGCGTTGTAATTTTTTTTCTTTGATTTAATAAAAAACATCGATCGTCTTCTTTTTTTTTTGGGTGAGGTAGTTAGGAAAGGGCCCCTACCCTTTGTAGGAATTAAGCCTAGGACGTAGCGTTGCAAAACGTCAAGCTCTAACCAATTAACCCCAAGCTCTTTTTCTACATTGATCGTCTTCGCCCGTGGATGTAGCCACATTTGTGACAAACCACATAAATTCAAATGTTTTCTTTTTCTATTTCTTCTTTCCTGTTTTATTTTTCTTGCTTGTTGCTTGTTTTAGTCAGCTATTTTTTCTCGTACTTTATTTGTCAAAAAATCAACCATCTTTCATGCACAACACATTCGTGATCACAATCACTATTTTGTGTTTTGTTGCTCCTTCCCAGTAGGAAATGACTCGAATAATGCGACCGAATTCAAGGCTTGAAATTGGGAGTTGAGCTGCTCAAGTAACTCAATTGCAACAATATCAAGATTGAGAGAGACTCCATATTGTTGGTAGGCTTTATGACAAGCAACTTCACTCCTCCTTAGCATCTTCACATACTCATACGCAATTGTGTGTGATGGTTATTTGGTGTATTATCCACCTATGCAGGGAAGTAAACCAAGTCTCTGATTACTACAATCTGGCGTGCTAGACCGAAGGATTTCATTGCCTTATTTCAATATTCAGATGTAACAAAGGATGGCTGTTACGAGGTGGTCTTTCCTCGAAACAGTGACCCTCCAAGCCCCTAGATTTTGGATATTACGCCTGTTGGTTTTTTGCTATTTTGGGCAGTAGCCTACTTGTGTAATTTCTGTTGTTATTTTTTCTCTCTCCTCATAACTTCTATTCTCTCGCTCCTATTATCTGGTAAAAATTGCATTCTGAGCACCCAACTTGTGGGATTGCCAACTTTAGTATTAGCACTGTGTAAATTCTTTTATCAATATAAAGTTAGCCTTCTTCCCAAAAAACAAAGGATGCCCCCATAGTAATATCTTCTCAATTTTTTCTTACTGAAAAAGAGGCCGGGGACCTTTTCCACACTGATTTAACCCTCCTAAAAAAAAAAAAATCATTCTTTTTTTTTAAAGGATGATTTCCCACACCAGTTGCAAACTGAAACTACATAACAAGTGGGCAATACATGACAAATTTCAAAGAATTTTCCTGTCAATGTTACCTGTCATTAATTAAAATAATATCACACCACATCTCGAAACAGAATTGCAGTCAAAAGAAAGCATACAAACATACTGAAAATGAAAAAGTGCATCCATGTATTATTTACCTCATACCATTTGGGTAGAGTATGATGGATTCCCAATCTGTTGACTCCAGATTACAACAGCTGTCATCCCTAAAAGTCAAACAAAATCCAAAGTCAAAAAGAATCAAATATTTAAGGCATAATGTATGTTGCAAAATGCATACAAGTTCACAAAATGTATATTAAAAATTGCAACATACACAAACATTTAAAAAAGTAATTAATTTGAGTAAAACAAGTGAGGCTCAACAACAATAACTGTTCTCGGGTTTTGAAAAAACAAAACGTTCGTTAAGCCCCACAAACTTCACAGCGAAAATAGAAGCAATTGCATCTAAAGGCAAATCAATAGTTTCTCATTCCATTTTAAAAACTACATAATAGTAAATTACTGCTACCTCTACGAAATGATATAGAAAACAAAGTCGGTTAAAAAATAGCTTTTCAAAATATTTTCTCGAGGTGTACAAGAAAAAAGAAGACAACTAGACTATATAATGTGAGGAATCATTCTAGAAAGACGAGCACCATACAGAACTTCGCCCACTAAAAATGATATTGCCATATCAAATATGATAATATTTCCCCACAACACCAATCAACCTTATCTCAAAAAAAAAAAAACGGACAAAAGTATTTTCCCATAACACATGCAATTGCTGTGAAGCCTTCGTATCTTAATGCATGTATTTCATTTATTCGGAGCTATTAGAGCGTACGTCATTAGTCCAATCCTTTGTAGGAACTACCCATAATAATGAGCTTGCAAAATGGATCTGTGCATAATCTGACCCTTTTTTGGAGAACAATATATCCCCCGTATAGAGCTTCTATTCGATCTATGAACAAAATGGGTCCGGATCTCCTGCAGGAATGGTTTGGAAGATCCAAAAATAGTGGTATTTGCTAGCAACAACATAATGGAGGCAGTCAATCAATATTACAGACACCTAGGACATAGACACCTATCAGCTAAGCAATCCATGAGAAGGGGATGTCATGAAGCAGCAAACTAATTCCAGTTAATGTCAAAAATGTGCTAGCTGCGGAAACCTAAGAGTCAAAGAACTCCATAGAAGTGGGCCGCAGTACGTACTTGATGATAGAAAGGTTATTAATCTCAACTATTCATTTTTAGATTTTTAGTTTTCAAACTTTCTAAGCCTGCCCCATTCAGAACAGTCAGACAAAGCAGTTTGTCCACTACACCACAGCTTCAAAACCTAAGCTTGACAATCAAGAAAGATGGGAACACAAGTGTGCCCCCCATACATTCCATTCAAAACAGAAGACTTGAAATGTGTCAATTGAAAGACTAATGGGGAGTTCATAGAAGATACTAGAGTCAAGTCTTTCCTCTAAAATAGGCGAAGAGCAAAGGCAAGAGCATCATCTCCCATTTGCAGGATGCTTCTGGTAAGACCAGACAAATTCCTGATGTGATGTGAGTTGTCTGCTAATATCTACACCAGGATCAGAAGCAAGGCCTCCCATCATTGCTAATGAGGACAAATTATATGCCCAAGTCCCAAGTCAAATGCAGTTTCTTGGGAAACTAGTTGGAGAGGACACATTTCCATCACGGATACCTAGGTTGATGAGGGAGAGTATTTATCAGGCCTTCTACAAGGCTTGTTGCATGGTCTCCTGAAGGCTTTTCCAAATGTACTCATGAGATCAAGCCAGGGATGATTTCCCTTTTCCACTTACACATTGTTCCCCCTTTCCCATTTGCCACCATCTTTGAGATCCTAAGGTTTTTTCTTTTTACGAGGAAAAGTGTAGGGGCCCCAAATTGTTTATAAGACAACTAATCAAGGAATTATCGGAGGAACTCAAAATCAGTTTCAGCAGGGAGGACACCTCCTATGACCCATAGCTAACCTGCGGGCACTAAATTCTAACATTATTTGAGGATGATTCTAAGATGTCACAAAGGCAATATTCGTCTTGAGAAGCAACCTATGAGCATCGTCCTCAGAGTCAGTGGTGCAGGCTGTAAATTCAAGAAGGCTTTTGCCATGATGGGTCATGGGATATAAAGTTGAGATTCAGTTGAGGCGCTCTTGGTTGCCCGTGCGTATCGGCAAGGCTAGAAAAGCTTCTAGAACCTAAAGCTTAAAAAATTTGAATGAAGGCTAGCCCCTTGCAAGAGCCAAGTCAACTATTAGGCGAGAGATTACTCTATTAAATGACTCCTTAAATTCTTGTCTATAATATTTCCTCCTTACATATCCTGCCTCGGTTCCCAGAAATTGGATAGAATTCAAAAGGAGTTCCATAAAAGACAACGAGAGTCACAAGTGCCATTTGGTCAAGCAGGGGGAAGTCCAAAATACTACAGCTAGGAAGAGCCATTTACACTAGTGGCATTTGTTGCAAGGAAATTCTACTAGGCTAGTGCTCCTGCCCTATAACCATGTTTTCATATTTCAAGAGCAAAGTCACAAGGGAAACCTATTCCTTTCCTATCAAGGATGTGCTCCCAACTACCTAAGAATAGAGTCCTTATAACTATTTAGAAAAACAGAATAATTCTCATTTCAAATAATATGTAAATTATGGCGTAACAAGCACCCCCATTGGAATTACCTACCACCAACCGGCAGCCTTTGACTCTTTTTCTAATGCCAATCTTAGTCTCAAAGAGCAGGGATACCAGTTTTAGAACGTTCATTTTCACCCCATATACGAGTAACATACTGAGAAAGAGCCACAGGTCCCCTTGGATAGGAATAGTGAACAGGACTGGACCAGGCATGGTTAGCAAATCAAAAACCTTGACCTAACTCAGGAAGGCCCCGGTTCTGGTTGACAGCGATGTGACCTGGTTGACTAGACTGGATCATAAAAGGAAACATACAGATGTTATATAACCCCAACGAGACCAAAATTTAAACATAACTTTGACCCAAACAGATTTTTCTTCAGTCGATTAGCCCTCACCAACTCTTGAAAGACCGATCAGTTGTGCAAACGAAATCCTACAAAGAAGGGTATCAGGGAGGTGGTGCCTGAGAGAAATGGAAGGGGGATAAAGACACAACAATGCACAATAAGTTTGTAGGGGCGAGTGATATAACTTAGGATTTCAATCAACAGGAATGCATTATGATAAGGGATGGGGATAAAATTAATTTCTTCAAGTGTGATGCAGCTAGAGGCCCTTAACACCCTTTCCCACATCTAGCCAGTTTAATTTATCCACAGTCGTAGATTAGAAATTGCATGGAGAGGAGTAGGAATTTTACAATTTCTGATCAATAGAAACAAAGAGAAGGTGGACTAGGGAGAAAGTTTTCCAGGTGTCCAAGGGAAGAGTGCATCCTAAGTATGGATACAGACAGAAGACCATGGAAGTGAGACAACATATAAAGCTTTTCAGTCAAATCCTGTCATAAGATTATCTAGTATCTAGGAACTGAAAAGTCCCTCAAAGTTCAAACTAAATGCATATTCAGGCACAGTCCAGTGTCTCTTCAATGATTATGGTCACCCTAAATAAAATTTGTACCATGGACTGCCTCCAAAGATGAGGATAGCAAATTCTACCTGCAGGTTTTTGTATGTTGTGTGGTTGAGAAACATGTGGTTACGTCCCTTAACAATAACTTTCAAAATGTTCTTTCCCAATACTAACTCCAGAGTACCTGGAGACTATTCGGGTGGGTCACTTAAATAATGACACACTCATTCAAATACTTCCTTAGCCCCAGGATATTAGCAAGCTCCAGGATACTTGTGATACAACCAACCAAAGGCAGGAGGCATTCCTGAAAGCCATTGTTTTTTTCCCGTCGAGATCATAACAGAACAAATCTAGTGACTTAAGGACCGGACATCTATCTAAATGTTCGTGTTTTTTGAGACCAAATCAGCTGGCGTTCTATCAAGCACAGATCCCTTAAACTTTAACCCAGCTAAAGGTAACACAAGAACAAAAGGATGAATTCCAGCATCTTATAGGAATCTAGATGAATTCCAGCAACGAAGGCAACAACTATTAAAAAAAAAAAAAAAAAACGAAAGACAACAGATGCAAAGCTAAATGCCAAATTTCAGTTCAAAAACCTATGTGGCACTCAAATTAGCTTGGCAAGCAATTTGAACAGAACACTGACATCGTGCCACACTAAAAGTCAAGGAAGCCAACCCAACAGGACTAATAGCAGGCACTAATACTGCACTGACCGAACAATACTATTCGGAAATGGAAGTCTTGGCTTCCACCTAGGAAAACTGTGCATGCTTGAAACTATAGTTGGCCTGCAAACACTAGAATCAAGCACATTGAAATAAAAAAACAAAAAATAGTGTCCTGGTCCAAAAAATGGTACAATAAACCAAATCAGACTCCGAATCACTGAAGATAAATTTGTATGAACTATAAATTAGCAATAATGAAAATATTAAAAAGGCTATGGCACTTACTTGACAAAGAAACTCATCCAGCTGAATTTTCTTGATGGTCTTTCTCCTCCATTGATCATTGAAATCTTCAAAATGCTGTCCGCAAAATGTTCACACCACTTGCTGTTGTATATATATAAGGTATCGGTTTTTCTGTCCCTATTCCTAGAATCCACAGTTACTCGGAATGGGAAGCGTGAACTCGTTGGTTACCAGTACACATGGCAAGACTCACCTATTAAATACTGGGGTGTTTGGACAAGCCATAATATTCCAGTGGATCACTAGTCCACATCTTAGAAGACGTGTTTGCTTCTGGATGTTCTAAACCTATGCATTACAGATTAACTTGGAAATAACATGAATGCATCTTTGCGCCTCACTGACTTTTAAGAAGGCATTATATACTACATTACTGATTTTTTCATGAATATATATATCATAGTCATCACCTGGCCACAATTGTGATCTATTTTGTTTGATTTAATAATAGCATTAGGTTTCTCTTTTCTGTCCTTAGGAACGACCAATCTCTCTTGCACAATGGTCCTAATGAATAAGGCTTCCTTGCATATATGGGATAAAGAAATTCCTATTTCTGGAACTTTTCTATCTTTGACTAAAAATGAGAAATATAATACTTCCATGATTATTTTTGGTTTTTTAATTACAAGTTTTTACTATAAAAAATGTTTTTTACTGATATAAATTTAGTGATTTCAAAATAAACTGATCTTCACATAATCGAGGCCAAGGTTTTCTTGCATATAAAAGACTAAGATAGTTTACTTCACATGATTAGGCCAATAAATAAGGTTTTCTTGCGTATAAAAGACTAAGTTTATAAACTTTTGAATTTTATTGATCTTTTATTTTCAAATAGAAAATAAACAACATAAAACTCTCTTAAATTTATTATTTTCTTATTATGATTTTTATCGATAAAAAATTACAAATTTAAAAGGATTTAGAATATGCCTTATTCGCAATATTATCCGCTTAGCTCTCTTTTCTTTCTTTGAGAGTAAGACACCAAGTTATCTCTAACAAAAAATAATTATTCACCCAAAAAAACAAATAATTAACTTATATCCACATGGGGCTTTCCTGTGAGCGATGCACAGTAGGGAACTAGCTAATTTCTAATTATGACTGGCCAACATTTAACAAAAGGTTGTAAAGAAACACTCTATCTGGATTGCCAACTGAAAAGGATTACCACTACCAAAACAATATACAAGATAAATACCAACAGGAAATTGCCTAGTGACCAAATGATTGACCCCTGTTGTCTCCATCACGGCTAAACCATTCCCTGAGCACAGAGAATATAAACATACATACGCATGTATCAAGACACTATGAGATGATCCAGAAAGCACATAAACTCCACGAATTAACGGTTCCGAAGTTCAAACACTAGTAGGCGACGGTCAACTAATCAAACAGAATGGGTTGAACAATAAACTCAAACCACGAAGAGTCGAACATGAAGCTGAACCCACAGCTGCAGACTGCAGAAAACAACCAGGTAGGAGGGAATAACCCAAAAAAAACAAAAAAAGAAACAAAAGAAAAGCCGAAATCATCAGAGTTTAAAACTGGCAATCATGTTGAAACTTGTATGTTACCTTCCCACGGCCCAAATAGAAATTCCATGCATCTGTAAAGCAGTTCAATCCAAACTACATACCTGAAAATTAGAAATGAAGAAATTCCACTTGCATTTGATGCATACATAAAAAATGCGATCATGCCTAAAATGCATGATAACCGTGATTTGACAAAACCTTGGAACAAGCAAAACTGCAAACTAGATGAGAGCCAAACCAACACCAGATTGGGCATATGAGAATCGGTCTTAACAAAAAGAGAATACAACTCCAATATCCAGTCACGGACATGCTCCACCAAAGACTAGATATGACAGACTCAGGCAAAAATGGCACCCATTCCTAGTGGTTTCAGACATTAAGAATTCAAACCAGATGGAATTGTGATCCCATACACCAAGAAGAGATACAGAATGTTAAGGGGGACACAACCATAGGATGCTAACTGACACTACCCTGAATTACGACACTGATACAAAACACAGGCGAATCCCAAATTAGGTGCCAGGGATAACTCTTAATGATGAGCCAAATGAGCCAATGGTTGCCTTTTCCAAACCAGTAAACCCCAAGCATGAAGTTATAAACTGTAAGGCCTAAGCATGGAGTAATAAACTGACGGCCACCTCTATCATCACATCATCACATAGACTAGCCATGCCATATTAAATGTTTCCAACAATTCTAGAAACATTCTAAAAGCCAAACAATTTTATTTTTTATTTTTTCGATTGGCACAGTGAGCTAGACAGCTTATCCTAGACGAGGAAAACAAGATATGATGCTAGAACGAAATCCTGCCCTTGCTATTTAATAGAGTGTACGAGACTTTTAACATTTTAGTAAGAATTTACAAGGCCACCAAAGGTATTCCAAGACCATAATAGAAGGCACAATAAAGAGAACATAAATTCATAACATTCATGTGCTACATTCCTCAGAAATCACAAGTGAGATCCACCAAAAGAGAAAGACCCATGTAATGATAAAATAGCACATGGTCACAAAAAACAGAATATTAATCAGAAAGTATTCTTCCACTGGCAAAACAGATCATTCACTATTCAATACGCACAATCAACATTCTTCCTAAGATGAAAAAAAAAATAGACCAGTAAAATGCAACTGCTACAGACCCAATTTACGCAGCCTCAAAGTCATAGCTGATGATCCCTACAAAGTATTGTATTCGCCACAGGAGAGCATGACATTGAATACTTATTTATCTACGTACATGAGCTCGTTGCATGTCATATGCACCCCAGGCACTAGCTCCAGGCCCATACTGGGGTGCACCTTCCGGTCCACCCTGAACCTAACATACCAGAAAAATGAATTGCATTTACAATGTAATCAAGAAATCCACATATCACAGAACACTGCAAAAGAATTCAAAGCAAAATTACCGCATGCATGCCATAAGCAGCAGGGTATGAGTTTCCACCATAACCCATCTCTGGGTTCCCGTAGTTTCCACCATAACCTGCACCTGTAGCTCCATAATCTGGTATCCATAAAACAATAAGAAAACAGAATAAATACCAGTGACCAGTGAAAGCCAAAAATTTTAAAGATGGAGTACCTGGATTTGCGGCTGCTGCAGCAGCACGAGCTCGCTTCTCTGCATTCGCAATCTCAGCTCTCAGTTTCTCCACCTCACGAGCCATGGCAATCAAATTCTTCTCCATAGCCTGACCCTGCTCATAGTTGTCAGCATGCCCCTTCTTCTCGTACTCAATGGCAGCCCTGTATGGCCACAGAAAAAAGCAACCCCAAATCTTTAAGAATTCAAACTACTTGCAAAAAGATCCAAATGCCAAAAGGACCATCACGTTAAGATGCATGAGACGAAAAAGGAACCATCATAGTAAGAAACCAGAAATAACATACACCAATCAATAACCATTCAATTCTCTTCAACTGTACCTAGCTCTCTGTAGCTCCTGTTTCATGCTCTCTATTTCAGCCTTCAATGATGGGACCTGCTGCAAATCAGCATTGGCTCTCGTTGAGTCCTGAGTGAGGGCTTGGACCTGAGACGCCAGCTCCTGCCTATCCACATTGAGCTTCTGAATATCAGCACGCACTTGCAAAAGCTCATTTCTCATGGCATCAGCAGCTCGCAAGTCAGCCTCCATTTTCAAGGATTTCTCATAAACCTCCCTCAATTGCATATCTTTCTCAGCTTGCATTTTCCCAGCAGTGTGAGACATGTGTTGGAGCTCTTGTTGGGCAGCAGCCAATTCTTGCTTCAAGGCCACATGGGTGGCAGCCAATCGCTGGTTGTCAACAAGGAGACCTTGGATTTCTTGGTGTTGGTGAGCCAGCCTCTCCTCAATAATGGCAGGGTGTGGTGGGAGGGGGGGCCCACGACCAAATGGTGCCTCTCTCATTTCCTCAAGAAGAGCAGGATGAGGCATGGGAGCGGGACCCCGAGCATAGGGCATGTCACGCATAGGTGGTAATCCACGTGGACCGCCCTTGATCACATGGGAAGGCATGCGATTTCTTCCAGACATCTTGCTGTCAAATTTGAAGTTTAGCTCCTAAGATGAAAAGCGCATGCATCATGCAATCCAGATATGAGAAAACAAAAATTTGACTCCAGATACGAGAAAATTGGAAAAGGAGACCATGGGAAATGGTATCACACCAAGATAAAATGAGTATGAATTAGGAATTCCAATTAGAAGAAAAGAGGCAGGAAAGAAGGAACGCTATGAACCGATACACTGAAATAACGAGGATGGAAAAAGCAAAAGCATTGAATTACCAAAGTAAAAAGCAGCAAAGAAGGCCACTAGGAGATATGATTGCACCTCCATTATTAAACAAACCAAAAATACCATTACTTTCATAACTCCGACTAAAGATTGGGACTCACCCAAGTCCACTCGGCTCGGGCAGGTCCCAACTTTTATTTGAAAGGAACTAGGGAAGTTGGGAATAATGCCGTTTTTGTAACAGACTCAGGCGAGTCTGCAGCAGACTTGAGGAGCCAAATGTCCAGACTCAGACAAGTTCAAATCTAAAGCAAGTCTTTAGAGACTCATGAGTCTGCACCTCTTTTAGTAAAACATGTTTCCCGAATCCAAAAGGTAAGGTTTCTTAGGCAATTTCTTTCTTAATTAGTGCAAAGAGCTGGATCTTTTGGCCCATTGAGAGCCTGTTTCTGATTACAACAATTTTGGAACTCAAATAAACCATAAGATCCATTAATTTTAGGATCTTTGGGTAAGGATTTCTTCTGAAAAATGGCTCCCCCTAAATCCAAAATTATCATAAGTATGGGATGAGGATTTGAAGAACATTTTAAGCTTACGTGTCATTGAAGAAAAAGAACCTCCAACTGCCGGGTTTTCTTAATTAAACACCCTTCATGATTCTGAATATTAGGCGATACTTTTTAAGTTATTTTCCTTTTTTGTTTTAAATTTTGGTTGGGAAAGAACATGTGATGATGACTATGATGCAGTTAGAGGGACAGCATTGGAAATCAAATGGGTATGGTTTGCTATAACCCTAACCCTTTAGGGGCAAATATGCAAAATGCCGGAAATAAGTGGTGTTGTGCATTCAACTTGGAAAGGCTCCCCCTGCTCTCCAAATCCATTGTATGGCTAACGAGGCACCATCGCTAATACATTTCCAACAACACATCAGTACCTAGTGGAGTGTTCCCAAGTGAAGCCTCAAATATTTGTTTCTCAAAATACTTTGGGATATATAGGATTATTTTGTAGATCATCTACTTTTTGTGCCCCTCTTGCCATTTTTCAGAAAAAAACTCACAATAAATTTTAAAAAATTGCTCAAATATTACATACTGTCGAATTTTTAAAATAAAATTTATCTTTTTTCCCCTCAAGGTGTTCAAATCTCGTTGCATATAAGCCTTCTGATAAAATCTAAGGGTGCTCTATGTTTTACTTCTTTTTCTATTTTTCTTCAATTTTTCATATTGTTTCCATCTTTCTTTATATTTTACGGAAATTGCTACTCTATAAATATCGCGGACAAAACACATAGAGCCTGAGACTCAGCAAGTCAAACCGCCCAGGGACCAGCTAAATCCCAAAGCAAGTATATGCTTTAAAACATTGACAAACCGTAGGTCAAAAGACCTTCAAAAAAATATTACTTAATTCCTTACAATGTTAAAAAAGGATACAATAATTAGTGAAATGAAGACCTGACCAGACCTAGAACTGGTGGGCCCACCAGACCGTGGGCCTATCAAACCAGGGACACGAGGGAATACCCGGTTCGATGCCTAAATGAGCTTGTTCGGCAAATGCAGATAGAACCAGCCAGAACTGCTACAGTAAAATCTACATGGCCCGCTTCCCTTTTATTTTTCCATCAATTTTAGCCACTTTTGTCTTTTCCAACATCGTTTGAGGTGTTTTGCTAATTAGTGACATTTAGTTAGGGGGTGTTTAAAAAGTAAGTTTTTAAAGAGAGGGAGACTCTCCCTATCTACTTGAAACCGTTTGCAGCCTACTTTCCAGCAACTTTCTGAGAGGAGTTTGGCCACTCGTTCCACACTCTTCAACCTCCAAGTTTTGTTTGATTTTTTTTTTTATTTGATTAGTTTTATATTTAAAATAAACTAGAAAAATAATGTTTTTGGGGCATCTACAAGTAATGCATTTTTTTCCCAATGATTGCAATGAGTAGTTTTAGTGGGCTTATGGAATTCATTTGCCTATTTGGTAGATTTTATAACTTTTGTCAGATCATATTCCATATTCCTTTTTTCTTTTTCTTTTTTTTTTTTTGGGGGGGGGGGGGGCGAATGATTTTTTCTTTCATTTCTTTCTCAATGTCAAATTGGTACCATATCCGTAGACATGTTTATTATCTTGGATGCAATTGATGGAGGTATTTTTTATTGGAATTTGGAGAACAAATTGTGTGCCATTACTACGGATAATTGCACTTCTAATGATTTTGTTGTGAAAAAGTTAAAAGAGAATTAATCTGAAAGCTTTTACTTGGAGGGAATCACTCTCACATGAAATGTTGTGCACACATTTTGAACATCATAGTGCAAGCAGGGATGGGATTAATACATATTGCTATTGAAAGTGTGTGTGAGATTGTTAAATATGTGAATGCATCTCCATCAAGCATGCAAATATTTAATAAAATTGCACAACAATGCCAAGTAAAAAGGGTTTAGTCTTGGTTGTTCCCCCAAAATGACATAGATACATAACTTAAAATTTTGGTCAAAACATTGGAATTCAGTAATGCATCCACAAA
Organism: Amborella trichopoda; assembly: GCF_000471905.2. Next base: position 8,601,187 of record NW_006494916.1, on the reverse strand, counting down.
TCAGAAAGGTACAATGCGGATCCAAATATCCAATCCACTATACTATAACATAATAAATCCAATATCATGCTTTCCATCCAAGAGATTGTTGTTCCATAGTTCTTTGTCACTTCTTTGGTACTCAAAAAGAACTCAAAATGTCAAATCGATAGATCAGCCAGCAATATTCTAATCATGTTTTGGAATTCGAAAAGAAACAAATCTAGCCAATCCCATTTATTCAATACTATGATGGATAACAATATCAAAAACTCAGTAAAGGACCTAAAGAAAGTGAAAGCACAAGTCAGCCATCATAAAGACCCAAATTAAGCCACTGAGAGAAAGAGGACCACACTTGTTAATTTTGATAATTCGACTTATAAAATAATTTTCTATCATCAGCAGCTTCCCCGGAAAACCCCAATTAATTGGGAAAAGGCTTTGATGATGATGAATCGGCAGCTTCCCCACCAACTAGAAAAGAGGAAAAACAGGCAGATGTACACACATACACATACAGCCACACAGAAATCAATTCAGAATTTTATAAATGAATCAGCACAAGCAACACAAGTAATCACTAACAGTGAGTCCACCATTGCCAAGAAAAAAATACAAGGAGAGAAATATAGGCATTAAAAACAGTAAAGGATATGCTCAATCAACAACCAACATATGCCCATATACAAATGATGATCTACCAATACAACACCAATGACAAAGAAGCAAGCACTGAAATAGTGAAAGCAAGAATAAACGAAGTTTCAAACAGAATCTTAGTTTCTCATCATCAACAAAAAATGGAACACATAAACTGATATAGGAAAAAAAGAAAAAAGCAAAAGAAAAATGTTAAACAAATAAGTAAAGAATCTAAAAGACCATTGAAAACAATTTTGAACTTCCATTGTCAACGAAACCTCCAAAGCCTAGAAAAACAGAAAAAGTAATGATCCAACAGAAAGAAGTAAAAAGGAAAAACAAGCACAATTGACAAAAAACAAACAACCACAAAAATAAAAACACGTATACGAGAAGATCATCACGCACAATGCTATCACATCAAATGAATCCTCAGAACTACAATACGAAGCAATAATATAATAAACAAAATATGATAATTGTAACATTGAAAATTATGGAGAATAATGATAAAAATAACAAAAATAAAAGAATATCGGAAGTTAGAACCACCAATGAACAGACCAAACGATATAAATCCGATGTACCATAAAAAAAATCCCCAACAGGTTTAGAAAACCAACATAAAAGCCTTGAAAAAACAATAAATATTAAATAACTATCTTTAGAATGAAAACAATAGCCCAAAAAAACAGACAAAGATAAAATAGCTTATATTAAGCATCCTACCTATAATAAAGCTGAGAAAATCAGCTCACATAATAATACAAAGACAATCTTTAGAATGAAAACAATAAGCCAAAAAAGCAGACAAAGATAAAATAGATTATATAAAGAATCCTACCAATAATAAAGCTGAGAAAACCAGCTCACATAATAATAAAACGACAATCTTTCACATTATATCAGAGAACAATCACCCATCCAAAAAAGGGAAAAAAACCCATCAATTTTTCATGGATTAAAATCAATTTTCCATGAATTAAAATCTTGACATACATAATATAAATAAGAAACCCTAAAAACCGAAACCCAATTTTTGAAACCAAACAAAACACGCATACCTTTTTTCTCGTAATATGATTTTATACAGAGAAAGAGGTGGTCAATCTGATCCTTTTGTTCCTCTTGTTGGTAATCTGATTTAGAGAGAGAGGTGGTCGATCTGCTTCTAGAGAGGGGGAGAGAGGGCTTTATGAGAGAGAAGGCTTTGTGAATGGGGCGCTTAGAAAGAGAGCAAGAGTGGCCAGAAAGAGAGAGGCGAGAGAGGTAAAAAGACAGCGGGGGTTCGTTAGGTTTAAGTAAAGTGTTTTCTTTTTTTTTTTTTTTTGTGGAGGTAAAAAAGTAAAGCTCAGAAAGAGAGGATTGGGATTCAAAGCTATATGATTCGGGCTTTCCAGGCTAAATGCGGGGTCATCCTGGCCCTGGACCAAACCTAAATTGATTTGTTTAACCCAGGACAGGCCCAAGGTCCCGTAATAACCAAGCCAGCCCAGAATACCCAAATCCAGCCCAGACCATTGGCAGGGTAATATTTATAATTATTTAAAGGGTGTGGTTTGCATAAGGTCGCAACCTTAAACAATCCAATTAAGGTGTACCTCTAAATTTTATCATAAATGTAATTTGGGTGCAGCAAAATTTATCATGGTGTATAAATTTGATGCAAAATGTTTTTAAGATTATCTCAAAATCTATTTTAATCTCTAACTATAAAATTTTAAACTTTAAAAATGGTTAAAATCAAGTAAATCTATAAACATATCCGTATAGATAGTATGTTGTAAACTGCATTATTTTTTAGACTTAAAATCCTTTTATTTTTTATTGTTATACATCTCGCTGTCGAGATGATCAATCAAAGGGTTTTTCGACATTAAAACTACCTTTTCCGATGGATTTTTGAGGGGCATCCATAGTTCTACATTATAAGGTAGCATCCTAATATAAAATTTTTTCCATGTAATTTTGATATCAAAAATTTATAGGATGGCTTGAGAATTTATTTCTCATTTCTAATTATAAAATTTTAAACTCTTAAATGGTTAAAATCAAATCGATCTACAAACACAAACACATAAAAATCTTGAAAAAATATGATCTAGATAATGTGTTGCAAGATACACTATTTCGTGGACTCGAAATCTTTTTCCCTTTCATATTCATACATCTCAATGTCAATATAATCAATTAAAGGGTTTTCCAACATCTAAACAATATTTTATGATGGATTTTTTAGATGAATCTTTAATTTTATATTTGAAGGTTGTAACTTTGTATAAACTTTTTCTTTATTTAAAACACAGTGGAAAAGCAATAAGCGGATGGATGGTTTCATGTAGATATTTATGTAAAATTATATCATAAATCAATTAAATCTGTTAGAGAGGTGAAACACATAAAATGGGTGTAGATATTTATGCAAAGTTATATCATAAATCTATTAAAATTATTAAAGAGGTGAAACACATCAAATGATAGTTTAAGTATGGCATATAATCTGAAAATTCTCAATGAAACCACTTGTAAATAATATATTTAGTTAAATTCACTAGAAAAATAGTGCGTAGATGGAAGGTTTCATGTAGATATTTTCCTAAAATTATCAATATAAAATTTAAATAAATAATTTATAAGATTTGACAAGTAACCTTTCCCCTCTATAATTGTATCTTCAACAACTACGGATATTGAAAGGATATTCTTTTATAAAATAAAATAAAAATTTGTCAAAACTAGAATATATATATATACACCCCTTTATATTTATACTTCATACTACGGATTTTGAAT
>NW_006494916.1:8578239-8597750 GCF_000471905.2 Amborella trichopoda | reverse complement strand
CCTTGCTCCCACGACTTATATAGCCATCACCTATAAGGCGAAATTGAACATGGATTTACTCTTATGCTCATCACTGTCTAAAGTTCATTCGTACGGTAACAGTTGTTCGGTAATGTTTAAATTTTCATTTGTTTCTACAAATCGGAATGATATGAAATTTAGAGTGTCTATTTATAAAAAATAAGAGAATCTAATAAAAATATTTCAAAAAATATAAATTGACCAAAATACCCCCATAACTTTATGAGGGTATTTTGGTCAATTTATAGTTTACAAAATATTTTTTTCATATTTTTCTTAGGTGCGTATCACTAAGATACACATACACTCCAAATTTTAGATCATCCCGATTTATAAAAAAAAATGAAAACTGAAATAGTATAGGATAATTGTGACCGTGCGATGAAGTTTGGATGGTGATGAGGATAAGTTAAATAACTGGTCATTTTTGCCTATAGGCGTTGGGAAGAGTTTTCTTATATATATAATGGTAAACCTGAAATGTAGTACATGACTTTTACCATAAATGTTTCATGTACTTTGAAAAATGGCATTCTGGTCTTTTAAAATTAAAAAAGTGTTTTGTGACAGCGGACTCACTAGTCCACACAATCACAAACATCCATCTTTAAGATGAACATCCACAAGTAAATATTAATATTCAATAGATATGAAAATATTATAATAAAAATGTTTAAAAATAAGGAGATCCTTTTAGAAATCCTCTAGCCCCTTAGCTCCCCAAAAGAAACTCCTATGCTAGAATATCAGAGACCTAGGTAGCTATACCGAGCGCAAAGTTGACTCTACTATTGTTCTTTCCCACAGCTCCGTCATTCTGGCTTTGTTTGAAACAAAACCTCCTAGTCCCACGCTTTCCCTGGTTAGGGATTCATGGGCAAGAAACCTTGTAGCTAGTCAGCTATAGATACCCTTGGAGCCTCTGGGGGTATCTAGGCCATCTGGGACCGATCCATTATTTAGGTATATTCCTCACTGATTCTTAAGTTCTCTATAACTCTTTGCTTTAATAAACTATATGGCAGTTTCCTTTTTCAATTTGCTTTTGTTTATGGACCCAATTGTCAAAAAAGATGCCCTGACATGTGGTCTGAACTTCAATCAGTAGCTCCTTCCTCGATCTCCCCTGGCTCATCAGATGTGACTTCAACACAGTCCGATGGACGCATGAGAAGTTTAATGGTGGTCGTCTCACAATTATTATGATAGGTTTTATGAGTTTCATATATAAGTATCCCCCTCCTTGATATCCCTCTCACAAGAGCCTCCTTCACTCGGTCTAAACATGTTATTAATCTTATCATGACTAAAATTGTTAGGTTTATCGTATTTCAATTATGGGAATCCTCATTCCCATGTACCCATTCCCTTTGCCTTGGTTAAGACTACCTCAAACCACAAGCCCATTCTTCTAGACACTCTCTCCCTATCGCTCAATTAAACCTTTTAGGATTGAGCTATTTTGGTTAAAGGAGCCATATTTCCCTCAGGTTTTTAGCACTTGCTGGTTCTCTTCTTCTCTTCCTGGATGGACGAGATTCCGGCTATCCAATAAACTTCAAATTGTTAAGGCGACAATCAAGGTTTGGAAGCAATCCCTCCCTTCCAATTTTTTAGAACAAATTAAAGTTTACTCGGCTACCATTCAAACCCTAGACAATATTGGGGAATCCCAGCCCCTCTCACCTCTAGAAAGCTCAAATAGGTTAAATACTGAGGCTAACCTCCACCATATTCTAAAACTAGAAAAAAACTACTGGTACCAAAGATCTAGGATTAAGTGGCACAAACAAGGAGATCGAAATACAACATTTTTCCATAAAGACTACGAGCTCCAAAAGAAAGGCTAATGCCATCACACACATCTCGGTTGGAAGCCGCTCTTTCCACTTCCTGGACCAAATCAATCGAATCTTCATTCGACACTTCAATCTTTTTTTTTTTTCCAAACCCCTCCATCCCTTCCCCACCTTAGGAGATTTGTCCTTTCAACTCATTTTCCATGATCAAGCTCTTTAGATCATGAGTCCTTTTACTCTCGATGAAATTCGTAAGGTTGTATTTGACCTTCCAAAAGACAAGGCTCCTGGCATGGATGGATTTCCCGTTGTTGTTTTCCAACAATTTTGGGAGATAGTAGCCCCTGACCTTATGGCTTTCTTTATGAGTTTTTTTTTAGAGGGCGGCTAAATTCTACCCTAAATTGTACATTAATATCTCTCGTCCCCAAGATTGAAGGGGTTTATAAACTTAGGGATTTTAGGCGCGTTAGTCTTTTCAATTCCTCATATAAAATCTTAGCCAAGGTCTTTGCTTCCAGCATATAGGAGGTTCTGTCCACTACTGTCTCATCAATCAGTCAGCCTTTGTTGCCAGCAGATAGATTCTAGACGGTGCCCTTTCGTCCCATGAGGCTATTTATTATAGTGTCGTATCTGGTCAGAAATGCCTCGTTATCAAACTTGACTAGGAAAAGGCATACGATAGAGTTAGCTGAGACCTCTTAGACCAAATTCAAACTCATATAGGCTTTCCTCCTAGGTGAATATAGTGGAATCAAACTTGTATTTCTAGCCTCAAGTTTTTAATCATCCTCGATAGTACCCCTCAAGGCTTCTTCCTCGAAAAAAGAGGTTTGAAACAAGGTGAACCCCTTTATCCTTTTCTCTTTACTTTGGTTGGATAGTTTTTCTCCATATCCCTTTCCAAGCTCTATGATAGGGGATTTTTTAATGGGTTTCACCTCCTCTATACAGAGGACACTATCATCTTCTGCGATACTGCCCCTGATCAAGTGGCCTCTTTGTGGCTCTTCCTTCAGACATTTGAATTGCTCTCAAGCATTAAGGTCAATATGTACAAATAAAAAATGCATGGTATGTTAGTTGATCAAGATGAACTTCAGTCTCTCTTTCTCTTTATCTATGGTGTGCAGTAGAACCCCTACCTCCTTCTTATCCCTACCTCCTTCTTATCTTTATCCAGGGTGTGCAGTAGAACCTTTGTAGTAGAACCTGTACCTCATTCTTATATTTATAGGGTGTACCTCCTATCGTTATAGGGTGTACTTCTTATCTTTATAAGGTGTACCTCCTATCTTTATAGGGTGTACCTCCTTCTTATCTTTATCTAGGGTGTGCAGTAGAACCTATACCTCATTTTTATCTTTATAGGGTGTGCAGTATAACCTCTACCTCATTCTCATATTTATCTAGGGTGTGCAGTAGAACCCCTACCTCATTCTTATCTTTATCTAGGTCGTGCAATAAAACCTCTACCTCATTCTTATCTGTATCTAGGGTGTGCAGTAGAACCCCTACCTCATTCTTATCTTTTATCTAGGGTGTACAGTAGAACCCCTACCTCATTCTTATCTTTATCTTCTTATCTTTATCTAGGGTGTGCAGTAGAACCCCTACCTCCTTCGGGGGAATGATTACACTCACTAAAGCTCCCCATTTACCACATATACGGGTGGCAACAGGTTGGGTATGGGGTCGAGTCCAGCTGAGTTCGAACCTAGACCTAAAATAGTCTATTTTTACTTAGACCCAAACCCAACAAGTTTAAATTAAACACACCCAATGGATAATTTTGGACCCAAGACTCAAACCAATTACCCGAGACTCGGACCCATACACAACAATAGGCAATAAAACAATTTGGAAATAGGTTGCGTCATTGCCTCAAGCACCCACTGCCTTTGCTTTTACAGATCTAAACTTAATCATTTATTTATATTCCCATTGATGTGGGGCATTCTTAATAGACAACAACTTCCCTTCCTTTTAATACTTTGGAGCTCGCTTTACTTTGGGGGATTATGTATTAAAATATTTTAAACAATTAATCTAACTCTGTTGGGCAAATGGTGGTAGAAGTTCACTTCACCGCGCCCCTTGATTTGGAAATCCATCATCTAACATAAGTAATTGGCTGCGCGAAACTCCTCCTCATAGATCCTCTAGTGCTTGGAAGTGCATTGATTCCAATCAAATGTACTACATTTAGGATGAGAAATGTTATTCGTATAAGGTTATGGCTAGATTGGTGATGCCCCTCTCAATCAAGCCTTCCCTTGCCTCTTCATCACTGTTTTTGACCATGAAGCCCTTATTAATGACTATTGTGAATTTCACAATTCCTGCCTTGAGTGGACTCCCATCTTTAGGAGAAACCTCTCCGATATTGAAATCATAACCTTTAACTCCCTCCTTTAGTCTCTATTTTATTTTTTTACGCGCTTCATAGCCAAGACTCCCTCATGTGGTACCCTAACCCATCTAGCATTTTATCGGTAGCATTCTTCTACTCATTTTTGCTACCAAATCTTAAACCCTCTCCCATTATGAATAAATATTGGTCGCTCCCGGTGCCCCACAAAGTGCAAGTCTTCATTTGGGTCATCCAAGGAAAAACTCTTACCCTAGACCGACTTTAGAGGTATAGTTTACCCTTACCGAATAGTTGCATCATGTGCCTTAGGAGGAGGAAACCAACCCCACCTCCTTATTCACTGTGGTTCAGCCTTACTTATATGGTCCTCCCTTTTAAACCTTTTTGGTTTTCAATGGGTCATCCACCCTTCCATTTTTAGCCTCACCTTGCCTTTGCCCCATAATGGCAAGGTAGGGCAAATTTATGTGGTAGCTCTTCTTTGGGACATTTGGAAAAAAATTATAGGATTTATAGGGAAAGATATGTGGTAGCTCTTCTTTGGAAGGTCTCATCCTAAAAATAATAATAATAATAAAAAAATAAAAAAAAAAAAAAGAAAAAGGAAGAAAGAAAAAAAAAAGAAAAAGAAAGAAAGGGATATCAAACTTGTTTACTCATTTCTCTGATTTCATTCTCTTCTTATTAAGCTTTTTTTTTTTGCATATTCTTCCCTTTCTCTATTGCCCTCCAATCATTACTTTCCTGCATGAGTAATTGGGGTTTTTGTGAGGAATTATGGAGAAATCTTTGAAGCTCACCCTGGTAGTGTTCCATGGATTTATTACTTCATGCAACTTGCATTAAAACCACATTTTGTTTTTTCAAAAATATTTGGAGTGTAAACTCCTGATCTTTTGAAGTCCACCCTGATAGTCTACCATGCAAAAACTTATAAAACTTTTCTTAGAACTGATCTCTCTCCATGCACAGAGCTGCTCTCTGTCCCTCTCTCTCTCCACCATTTGAACATTCTCTTAGAGAGGTTTTTGGAGGTATACCTTACTTGTATAATATAAGTTGCCTCCTTACATAATTTTTTTCATATGCTAAAAATTTACTGCTTCTACAAAAGAATATATGTGCATTTGTTCCCTTAGGTAAAATTCAAGTTTAGGAGAATTTTTGGTCCCCAAATTTTGCAATGTAACCTTTATAACCTAAAAAGGAACCTAAAAAAAAGAAAATTTGAACCCCACTCTCTATGTGCCACTAAAAATCAAGAAAGTCCCTTGAATATGAACCATTCAATTTTTAAATGGAATGATCAAGGTGATCAATAATTCAAAATCCCAAATTTTATCAAAAACTATCATCTGATAATATTTAGATAGATATAAAAAATTCGGATTAAAAAGGTTCTTCTTAGTAGCTGTTTTGCTCGAGGGATTTGTTGTACAGTTTGCTCCCGCTGGAGCATTGTGTACGCCTTGGACAGCACTGATCTCTTTCTCCCTCTCTCCGATTAAAAAAAAAAAACGAAAATACAGACACTCACTCTCTCTAAACACGAAAATAGTCTACACGAAAATACACGCAGACTTTCTCTCTCTAAATACGAAAATACTCTCTCTCTACACCAACATACACGCTCTTTCTCTCTCTCTCTAAACACAAAAATACTCTCTCACTGCATATAAACACTCCCGCGCACTCACAGTTTATCATCCTGTGTTTCCCATTGAGTTTCGGAGAATCACACTTCCGTCTCTCTCTCTACGTTTCTCTTTCTCCCTCTGTAATTCCTCTCTCTTCCGAAACTGATGTGCGACTTTAATCTCTTTGGATCCATGAGACCCCTTTGAATGAATTTGTTGTTTTCAGGCATATTGGTGGGGACCTGATTCAAGCTATTCAGAATGCCTCAGGTTAAGATCGTCCCTAAGAACTTCATGGACATGGTGGCCGCCCTTCCTGCTTCGAAGCTTGATAGTCTTTATACTAACACTTTCTTTTGTGAAGCCGTTCTAAGGTTCCTCTTTTTCTCTCTCTCTCAATAAATTATTCTATTTCTTTTTTTTTTGAACAAGAATTATTCTATTTCTTTTTTTTTTGAACAAGAATTCTTCTATTTCTTTTTTTTTTTGAACAAGAATTCTTCTATTTCTATTTCGCTTCCTATTGCTTTACTCTCTCTCTATCTATCTCTACCTATCTCTACCTCTCTCTCTAATGGATCACGTTTTTGCGTCTGATTGTTGGTTTTTTGCGATTAGTGGGTATAATGAATTGAATTTGAAGTTTCTGATGAATTTGTTGGATTTTTAGGTGGTGTGTTTTCATTTTATGCAGTTGAAATAATTTGGGCAATTGATGGTTAGGAATAATAGGCGGAAGTAAATTTTAGTCTGATTTGATGTGGTCTGATGTTTTGTGTGTTCATTATTGCAATGTTTATGCAACTGATGATGGGTTTGATTTAAATTTGGAAATTTCATTGAAATTGATTGGTTCAAGTGTGTTTTTGTGGTTGCTGTAATAGCTCTCTCAATGGCACAGGGCTCATTCAATCCTTCTTCTTCTCCTACGTTTTTTTTCTCAGCACAGTAAAAATTGTAAAAAGAAAAAAAGAAAAAAAATTGGGGTTTTTGTGTGAAATTCAGGAGAAATCTTTGAAGCCCACCCTGGTAGTGTTCCATGTAAAAACTCATTCAACTTGCATTAAAACCACATTTTGTTTTTTCAACATATTTAGAGTTTAATAGGTTTACATTCTAAAAAAAAAAAAAAAAGGAAATTATCATAAATATACCTGAATTTTTTCCTAATTGGAAAAAAACCTCAACTTTCATAAACTTCGTCCGCACCCATTTTCCTCAATTTTGATATTTTTTAGGTCAAAATAGCCTTCACGGTAGTCGTATTGACATAATGACTACGCATTATGGTACTTTAAGCACCGTAATGACCAGGCTAAGCATTACAATACTTTAAAGACCGTAGTGCTCAATTGATCTCTTTCTCCCTCATTTGCCACATCTCATCAGACTTCTCGTTTGAGATAAGAAATCTTTCCCCGTTTTTTTTTTGAGCAAGTCTCAAGAGTACTTTTGAAGTTGCATATGGGCTAAAACACTTGAAATCACCTTGAACAAAGATTGTTGTCAAGAACTTGCAGAGCCATAGTTAAAACTGAAGTTGTTTTTCTTTTCTTAATCTTTATATATAGAATTCTGTATTTGACATGTGTGCAAAGAGCACATTTTCAATATGCATATCTGTGAGTGACTCATTGTCTAATGTGCTTCCTTAGGTCTTTGCCACCAGTCTCCAAGATGTATGTTTTGAGAATGTTGTATATTGACGCTGCAGTAAGTGCCAAGTTAATGCAAGAATGGGTACTTCCAGATAGTTTCTCAAAACATAAAGCTGCAATTGATCGGTTATTACAGTTGAGAGTATTCACTGAATCCATTGACAGGTACTTGTCTTATTAATTGGGTTTCTGTTCTCACTTATCTAAAACTATTTTTATAGCAATTGATGACCTGGGTTTTTCCATTGTTCATATGAGGCAATAAGGCGGCAGCGGCATTAGATAATACAAAATAAGTGGGTGGCATTTTCTTTGGATAATTGAAGTGTTGTCTAGTTTTTTAGTAGGAAGGGATGATAATACATCAATAGAATCTTTGAAACTTGTTAGGTTGTTCTTCAAAAGTCAAAGGATCTTTATAACTGGTGAAGTTAGCACCATGCATTCACTTATCTCATAAAAAGAACCATGTGTTCACAGATGAAGGAATCAATATCATGAAAGGAGAATGCAATAGGTTAGCATATGTGGGTGGCCTGCTTCTTGATACTCAAGAGCACGCTTTAGCCTCTAGAAGTGTCACTAGAATGATAAACTGGTTTGGTGAAATGACATGGTGGGATGATTCTATCAAAGAGTAAAATTAAAGAAGCTTGAGAACATTTTTCTTATTTTTCCCTCTTTGAAACTTATAATGATAAGTGCTTTCGACAACTTGAGAACATGTTTTTATACATTTTTGTGAAGCCTTGGTTTGGATGTGATATGTTGCTGCAGCTTTTATGACCAGTAGGAGGACTTACATGTGTTTAATTGCAGTATGTTATTATTAACAGCTGAGTGTATTATTCACACTTAGTTTTCTTTAGTTGGAAGAAATATGGAAATCAGTTTTCTGCATAGCTTGGTTTGTAGGTATTTTTTGCAAATGGAAATTCATTTTTGACTGTTCTTATTTATCTTTGTCAGATTGAGAGCATCATATATGCCATATTTGTACTGTCAGATTGGATGGATGTGTAGTACTGAGCCATCTACTTCCTTTTCAATAGCTTACTACATTGTCTGCATTAGAACTAATGTTATCTTATACTGTTCACAGGAAAAGGGAAATCAGTTATAGACTAAATCCCAAGTATCAAGAGAATCTTCGGAAATACTTGGTACATGGGTAAGGGCTTCATATCAAATGGCCAGTTGTTCTTTACGATGAAATAAAGCTCACATGCACGTGCCTGTGCAAAAACATTAACACGTTTGTTTACAGCGAACAGATGAGATAGTTCAGAGTTACTGAAGTATGAGAAGAAATTATTCCATTTCCAAAAAAAGAAATTTTTTTCAAATGTTTGCCAGATTTTTCTTACTTTTGTAATACACAGAAAATCATAGCATGTTTCTTAACTTATGTATTTCCTTCTTTTTTTTTAACACTTAAAAGAAAGAAATCCCGAAATTCTCCCCCCCCCCCCCCCCCTGTAAAAGGCTAGCATTTGTTTGGTAAGATCACCTCATTCCTTGATGCATTTTCTGATGTAGTTTGTAAAGATTAGTATTTAATGAAACAATGGTTCCTTTTCGGAAAAAAAGGAAATCTTCCCTGAAAAGGCCAAGCTCTCAAAGTGCTTTTCTTCCCTGGTATGTATTTGCATTCCTTATTGTGGGGACTTACTATCTCTTCCCCTAATGCAATATGCTGCTCTTGTAGAACTCAGTTTTTCCTTTCAAACTAGCTACCCTTCCTTCAATTAACTTCGAGATTTTTGTCTTTTTTTCCATTGGCATTGACTTAACTTCGAGATGATTACTGGTAAGAGGCATCAAGGGGCATATCTCATGGGGACTAAATCTGATGCAATGGGCTGCTCTTGTAGGAGTTATTTCTACCTTTCATTTTGGTTACCCTACCACTGACTCAAACCTTGAGTGATACAAGACACTCAGTTGTTTATTGATTTCGAGTTTCATTCTGTTCAATGGAATTCACAATTTGTTTATGAAGCATATGTTCTCATCCTTCAGGACTTTCTTGGGTTCATTATTAGTTTGCAATTAGGATTTACTTAGATCTGTCTTAGTATGTGCTATCCATAAAAAGTTGTCTATACCTCAAGCAACTCATCTTTGCTGTCTTAACTAGTTCGAATTTCTGCTATATGTTTTGTTTTGGCCAAATTACGCATATTTTTATGATCCAAGATTTTAAAAATTGCAGTGGGACTTTGTCAAGAGAGCCGATGCCTTCGAGTGTTACTGTGAGGCTCCCAACCCTGGAGGAGCTAGATGCATATGCCCTTCAGCAATGGGAGGTTGCTCTATCCGCACCTTTTGTTTGCCTTTATTTTGCAGGCAACTTAGAGAAAGCATAGCTTGTTTTAAGACTGTACATCCTGTTACTATGATCCTTGTCAAATTTGGCTTTTCAACTTAGCTATTGTGGCTACTGGATATGCCCTTCAGCAATGGGAGGTTGCTCTATCCGCACCTTTTGTTTGCCTTTATTGTGCAGGCAACTTAGAGAAAGCATAGCTTGTTTTAAGACTGTACATCCTGTTACTATGATCCTTGTCAAATTTGGCTTTTCAACTTAGCTATTGTGGCTACTGGATTCTGGTAGATGGAATATTCTGTAATCTTACAATTTTGTGATTCTTGGCAATCCAGTGTTTCTTGCTGCAGCTTATCAATTCATCTTTAGTAGAAAGGCCAACAAACTTCAGCCCTTCAATGATGAAAGTTTTTCAGCGTGGTCTTATAACTACAAGGTCTTCTCCATCTGATGCTTTTGTACTCACATACTTCTTAATTAATCTGGCAATCTTTAAGTATTTTCTGCTGAAATTGTCTTACTGTTGAAATTTTGACAGAGACAATGAAGCTCCAAAATTAACTGAGAATGGCTTCCGATTTTTGGTATGTATGGATTTCATTTTCATGCACAAACTTGTTACTCTATTTTTCCACATGCTGTCTTACATATGTATGACACACAGTTAATGGAGACCCATACCCAACTCTGGTACATCATGAGAGAGTATATTTCGACTTCTGAGGTATGAATTGTAAATTGGTTGATCTTGTATCTCTTATCTGGATCATAGACTTCAATCAAAACTTTTACATGGCAAAATTTATCTTCCTGATAGTACTTCTAAAGTTTTTTGCAATCAATTAAATGCCAAATCTTTGGGTGAGATTTAGCTGGAACTATGTTGCTTGTCTCGTGTCTAACCTTTATTTGTTATAGGGACGGGGCATGGATACAGCAGAGCTAATTTCATTTTTATTGGAACTCAGTTTCCATGTAACAGGAGAGGTATCACATGAAATTTGTAGCTTTTTCTCTGTTATATTTTCCTTTGGCCCGTTCTACAGAGCAGTGGGTGTAGAACTATTATTATTTTATTCTATTTTCCTTTGGCCCGTTCTACAGAGCAGTGGGTGTAGAACTATTATTATTTTATTCTATTTTTCCTTTGTCTTGAGTGGTAATCCTTTTGTTCTAGGCATATAACATGAACACTTTGACAGAAGTGCAACAAATAGCAATAAAGGACCTTGCTACTCTGGGTTTGGTTAAACTTCAGCAGGTATTGCAGCTATAATTAATGCATATTATCTTAAAGCATTTTTTATTGATTTCTTGAATATTCACTGATTCTTGTATTTTACATCATTTTTCGTACCCATAGGGAAGGAAAGAAAGTTGGTTCATTCCCACAAAGCTGGCTACTAATCTATCTGTCAGTTTATCTGATTCATCATCACGAAAAGAGGTTCTAACTTATATGTCCATTCTTTTGAAGTCTTTACTTATAGGTCTTTTTGATTTATTATGGTTCGCAGACCTGGTTTGGCTGCTTTCCATCCACCGGCTTAAATATAGTATCAAGCGTGTGAATTACCCAACTGGTAAATGAATACTTTGGTGGATTCTATCTTCACAGGGCTTTGTGGTTGTGGAGACAAATTTTAGATTGTATGCATATTCAACATCTAAATTGCATTGTGAAATCCTTCGTCTTTTTTGTCGGTACGCATCTCTTCCTGTTTTATTAGAAGAAATTTCTTGCGACTATACCCTCCGGATGACATTTGAAGTACAAAGAGGACTCTTTTTTTTAACGTCTGTGTACGATGAATTTGCATATTTGATGCAGAAATGCGGCAATCTTACATTTTTGATGCTGTGTGCTCAATATTAATTCAGGATAGAATATCAGCTTCCCAATCTTATAGTTGGAGCAATAACCAAAGAGAGCCTTTATACTGCTTTTGACAATGGCATAACTTCAGAACAGGTGTGCGTTATAACTTCCATTATGAGTTATCTTCTTATCTATGTTACCACTATGGTTGTATTTATTAATTGTGATAGAAGAGTCTTGGTTTGAAAGGAAATGCAAAAAAGAAAAGCATATGTACACAACATTTAGCAAACACGCTAGGCTCAAAAAGGGCAAGGGTAGGCCCAAAAGGACATGGTTGGAAGTAATGAGAAAAGATATGGGGACTTATGGTCGCATTGAGGGTATGACCCTTGATAGAGACGAATAGCGGACCAGGATTCGTGTATCCGATCCCAATTAGGTGGAAAAAGGCTCTGCTGATGATGATTTAGCATACAGCTTCGAAATGGGGTCACCGACCATTATTCGTGACAACAGATAGCGGATATTGACCTTGTTTCCCAATGACGAGCATTCACCTGCTTTTGGTTGCATTCTAATAATTGTAACTTGCTCTTGTATTTGGCTCGTTGCTAATATTTTATTACCGGTGTAAGTTATGAAGCAACATTTTTTCGAGGACCACTACCATATAAACCATTAATAGATATCTTTTTTTTGTGTTTGGAAAGGTGAAATCGTGAAAACTGTCCATAGGTTGGTGACCCTAGAACTGTGAAAACATGGTTTCCTTGTTGAAGAACAGTAAAAGAATTTTAAACACTTAGGATGGATAGAAATTTGATTCATTTTATTGGAGATTCCAGACAGTTGGAATCTTAGAAATTGGCGAGATCCCACAAACTATCATGTATCCTGGACTGGGAATTAACACAACAATTGTGCAATGTATGTCTGTTAGATAAAGCCATTTCTTTGGAAGTTTCTATAATTGCAGCTAATATTATAAGGGAAAGTATATGAAGAGACCGTTTAACTTTGATAGCACTCTGGCAAAAAACCACATTCACTCAAGCAGATGTGGCTTCTAGGATGTACTATTGATAGCACTCGAAAGTTTTTGAAAATTTTTCTTGGATTTTATGTAGAGAAATGGCATATAACCACAACCGCGATTTCGCATTTGACAGCTAGTGGTGATTGTGACATTTTTGTACCAAAGATAAATAGTCTTGTTGTACAAAATGGCATATTATTATTGTTGTTGTTATTACTGTTGTTGTTGTTATTGTTCACAATCCCATATTATCATATTATTACATTTATTTTGATTGATTTGCAGATAATATTGTTTCTTCAACAACATGCTCATCCCCGTGTTGCACAAAAAGCACCTGCAGTGCCTGAGAATGTTACGGATCAGGTACACCATTCTTGGAATTTTGGGCTTCTCTGATTCTACAATTACAATTTATAATGGGAAAAAATACGAGAAATTATTAGTTTTATTAATACCTTTTGTATTTTCTTGCATGTATTCGTGTTATGGTATGGAATATGTTTACCGCTTAATTCATATTGTACAGATTAGGTTATGGGAAACTGATCTGAACAGAGTTGAGATGAATCTGGCTCATTTCTATGAAGATTTTCCTTCAATGGTGATTTTCTTGAGCCTTATTTTATGGGAAAGTAGACAATGAAAAACTAGTTGTCTTTGGTACAAAAAAGATCACAACCACCCCCTCGCCATCAGATTTGAAATTGGGTTGATGGGGTGTACTGCTGATCGGGCTTGCTTGTAGTTCAAGAAATTTTTCCTTGGACTTTGTACAGAAAAAGGACACCCCCCAGCCGTCTGATTTTATATGTGATGTCTTGGAATATTCATTACCTTTGTATAAGAAGGATAACGGTCTACTTATGTAAATTCCTCCCTTTTTTTGTAGCTGTGCGATATCGTTTGTTGTCTTTGAGAGATTGAATGCATTTTCTTTTGTCCAATATAATGGCAATGGACTGACATCCAGCATTGTTTCTTAGAACCGATGATGTTTTCTATGTTCTTTTTAATCTCCTTGCAGTAAATTTGTCTATCTGAAGGTCTTTTCCTTAGCATCTACTAAACTATTGATTTCCCTCACCGAGAGAGAGAGAGAGAGAGAGAGAGAGAGAGAGAGAGATATGGTTGCTATGTTTGTCTTTCAGTTTCTTTCTAGGGTGGGGGAGAGAGAAGAGAGAGATGGTTGCTATTTTTTTGTTTTATCACTCTTTCTAGAGAGAGAGAGGGTTGCTATGTTTTTGTTTTATTGACCTCTTTCTAGGGAATTTGTCTATTTGAAAGTGTTTCCCTTATTAGCATTTCCTTGGCTGATTTGAGTTTTTCTGTGATGGCTGAATCGCAGGACATATATGAAGCTGCATGTGATTATGCAAGGGAGTTGGGAGGGTTCCTTTGGGAAGATTCCAAGAAGATGCGTCTCATCGTTCGTGGTGAAATGCATGAGGAAATGAAGGATTTCCTCCGAAGACAAAAATAAACCCAAAAAAAAGTAAAAAATGTTTACATTTTGTTTCCGCTGCACCATTGGTGGAGAGAGAGGGACAGGGAGAGCTGCCATTAGATTGTCTAGAGAGAGGTTAACGAGAGAGAGCTGCCATTAGATTGACCAGAGAGGTTTTTGTGCTGCCCCATGGTGGTGGAGGAGGAGCTGTCGTGAGAGAGAGCTATAACCAAATTGGTAGAGAGAGAGAGAGAGAGGCCTGTGTTACCCCTTTGGAGAGAGAGATGGATTGTTCAGAGAGGTGTTTGTGTTCCTCCATTGGAGAGAGAGGGAGAGGTCATTAGAATGGTTAGAGGGAGAAGATGCTGCCCCTACAATATGTGTTATAGGGTCTTTAATAATAATTAAGTGGATCGGGGCTCTAAGTAACAAAGATGTATCTTTCTGTTTTCTTTATGAAAAAAATGTTGCAATATCTTCCTTTAGAATGCATGGTGGTTTGATTTCTCTCCTCAAAAACCTACTTACGAATTTATCATTTTTTATGGAAAAGAATGCTCAAGCTTTGACTGTAAGTATTGTTTCAAGTAAAATAAAGCTATTAAATGCATAAAAACAAGGAAAATGGTTTGATACAACTGCTGTCAAAATACGTGGAAAATTATAGATACTACTAAATTTCAACTATTTATGCATCTTATCTCTAATATATATATTTTTGTTATATTTTAAACCTCAACACTAATTTTCTTTGTATTTACTCCAGTTAAATAATCAAAGCATCTTGATGCCAAAATGTCTTTTTTCCCTTTTTTTATTTTTTATTTTTTTTTAATTGTCCTTTCTTAAACATGTTATCCTCTCTTGTTTTGTCTCTCTCCACCTATCCTCTCTTACTTTTTCTCTCTACCCTCTTTCACTCTCTCTCTCTTTTTCCTCGTTCTATTTCTCTTTACCACTCTCGTATTTATGTTGCGGTTGGCATGTTTTTGTGTCGAATCAAATTTTTTTTAACAAATTTTTTTTCAGTTGGACACACAAATGTGTCGGATTGTATTATGGGTATGTGAGTGGTAGAAAGATGGATAGTAGAGAGGAAAAGATCGATAGAGAGAAAAATGGGGAGGGTAAAGATAAAAAAGAGAGATATAGAGAGAAATGGGTGGAGAGAGAAAGAGAGAGGATAAGTGAGCATTGTTTTTATAATTAAAGAGAGTTTAAGAGAGATAAAAATATAAAAATTTGTTGAAAAGGGGAAGTGAGAGAAAAAAATGATATTTTGGTATCAAAATATTTTGACTATTTGATTGGGAATATAAATAAAAAGAAAAATATTGTCGGGTTTAGGGTATAATAAAAATAACATTAGGGTAGGATGTATAAAAAGTTGAAATGAGGGTATCTATTATTTTCTATCTTCGTCTCATAATTCATAAAAAGTTGTAATTCGTCGAAAAACCTTTAAATGGATCATCTCAACTTGGACATTATAGATCCAAAAAAACAGTAAAATTTAAAAATAGTATACATTGCAAAAAAGTTATTTAGGCCATTCATTTTACCCTAATTTTTTTTTAGTTTCAAATTTTATTGTCAGCTCACAATTATTTTTAGGCTCAGCCCTATGTATATGGACATGGTATTTATTCCCCGAAGGACGCAGACTTACATATTCGCCCTTTGAGCTCTCTGTCTCTCTCCTCTCTCCCCTTCCTGACTCTTCCCATTGCTCTTCACCTCCTTTTAACCTTTTGCTCCATTTTCTCTCTCTACGTCCCTTTCCCAGTTCTAGCCTCTCTCACTACCCCTTTTCTCTGCCCTTCTCTCCCCATCTCTGCCTCCTTTTCTTGTAATTTTCTCTCTGATGGAGATTCGAGTAATTCATTTTGAGCTCCAAAAGGGAAACATCAGCAAATCTTGTATCATAGAGGAGATAGTGAAAATGGAGAAGAAGATATTTCCAAAGCATGAATCCTTGGCTTCCTCTTTCTATGAAGAGCTGAGGAAGAAGAACTGTGGCCTCCTTTACTCCCCTTTGACTGTCAATGGAAAGGAAGAGGGAGTTGCAGGTTATGTCCTGTACTCATGGCCTTCTTCCTTGTTTGCCTCCATCACCAAAATTGCAGGTCGCTTTCTGCTTTTCTTAATTGGTTTCTCTCTCTCTCTATCCCTTTCTACTTTTCTTTATTGGGTTTCTCTCCCTCTCTAAAAATCTCATGTATTTTTTAACGAGT
The DNA here is from genome assembly GCF_000471905.2 of Amborella trichopoda. The sequence goes on along the minus strand of NW_006494916.1, from coordinate 8,581,390 downwards.
ATCCTCTCTCTCTAACAAATTTAGTTCCCTTTTCTAATTGCGTTTTTCTTTAAATTCCATTTCTTGCTTAATCGTTATCTCTATCTAACGACTGAGTGTATTGCCCTCTCTCTAGCACTTTCGGGTTTTCCTCTAAAGAAATTGTCCTGCTGAATCACATTCTCTAACTATTGAAAGTGATCAGAAATTTCTCTCTCTCTCTCTCTGTAATCACTGTATGTCTTAGATATGACAAAATTCAATTATGGGGAATTTGTATATTGAGGATGGGTGTTTTTCTTTGGGGTGGGTTGTTTTGCTGTAGTGAGAGAAAGTTGCAGAAGGCAAGGGCATGGAAAGGCATTGATTGAAGCAGCAATTGAAAGATGCAGAAGAAGAAAGATAAAAAGAGTTTGCCTCCATGTTGATCCTTTGAGGACCCCTGCTCTTTCTTTATACCAAAAACTAGGGTTCAAAATTGACAAGATAATCCACTCCTATTACTCTCTTCAAAGAGATGCTTATAGGATGTACTTGGATTTTGATGATTGAATTTTAGTGCCCCTTGAATGTGTTGCAAATATGCACTATTTCTAGAATTTACAAATAAAGTTTCAACAAGGTATAAATGAAGGAAAAAGTTTGTATAAGGTTGCAACCTTATACTGTAGAGGAAAGGTGCATCACAAAAATCCGACAAGAGAATGTTCCCACGTAGGAGAACCCTCCAATGTATCATCTCGGCCGGCCTTGAGATGAACGGAGAAAAAAAAAAATTCTAAGTTAAAAAAATAGTACATCTTGTATAAAGTTACCAAGACCGTCTATTTTCAAGATTTTCAAATGTTATTGATTTACTTTTTTAAATTTTCTAATTGAAGATAAAAAAGAGATTTTAAGGCCATCATAAGAATTTTTATTCCAAAACGACTTATAGGTGCACTTGACAGGAGACAACTTTATACAAACTTCACCCATAGATCAAATATATCAATAAACACTTTAAAATATTGAAAATAGGCCATCTAAATAACTTGTTATATAAAATAAAGTATTGTTTGGACTTGGGATTCATTTTCTTCTGCCTTTCTATAGATATCGGGGTCGAGATGAACAATTGGAGGGTTCTTCAACACTCTTCTATACGATCCTTACTTCAATAGTATAAGGTTGCAATTAGACCAGGCTTACTTTCTCTATGAAGGCCGAGATTATCTTGGATTTGTTCCTTATAAATGATTAGGGCGTGTTTGGTTACTGGAAGTCGTGGCTTTTGTGTTACACTTCCTGGGTTTATTTGTGAGAAGTGCAATGTCTCGTAAGGATCCGGGCTTGGGTCAAGGCAATACCAACTGGGTTTTCATAGTACTACATCTCAAATTCTATTCAAAACAAAAAAAGAAAAAGAAAAAGAAAAAGTGCAACGTCCCATTGTTTATAGAAACTGCATCTTGTTTAAATGGGTGCAGTTTGTATATAGCTGAGGCTCGAAGCAATCTTATATATATTTTTTTCTAAACTATAGACTACATTCCAAAGAAATAACAAAATATCATGGGGACAATATTATATGGGCATACTAAAAAGTGTACATACCCACTATCTGCTAATTTTACCAATTTTTCTTATCTATAAATGGTGGAGATGATAAAATGATAAAATGGGCTAATTTAAATAGGAAAAAGTTTATATAGAGCTTAGGGTTTAAACAATCGAATTAGAGCCCAATTCAAAAATGTCATTCGCAGAGATTGTTTTGATGCTCAAATATCTTTAAATTGATCAACTCGACATCATGATGCATGAACATGAGAAAAAAAAAGGCTTTCAAGTTTTGGAAATAGTGCATCTTGTAACGCATTTTCGGACTGTCAGTTTTCAAGTTTTCATAGATCTGTTCGATTTATACTATTTTTGAAGGTTTAAATTTATAATTTAAAATAAAAATATAGAAACTGCATCTTATTTGAAGGACCTGGTTTCTATGCAGCCAAGCCTGTATATGTGGAAATACGGGCTTATTAATAAATCTATTTTTGGACTTAATTTTTAAGGACATGTAATCTTTAACATAGAGATTATGAATATGAAAAAATAATTAAATTTTAAAACCCATAAATAATAATAATTCTAGTAAGAAAACACTTGGGCTGTTTGTTTCCATTGTTTTTAGATGAAACACGTACTTGCATCCATCTTTACGATTGAGGCTTTACACTTTTTGGACCGTGTATGTAGTCATGCGGTCCAGCCCACATGAGACAATTTTCCTATTTAAATTGGCACTGTTAATCATCTCCATCATCTATGTATAAGGAAAATGATAGATAGTGGGTACGTATGCTTTTTAATATGCCCATAGAATATTGTTCTCATGATATTTTGTTATTTTTTTAAAAAGCAGTCTATATTTTAGAAAAAAATTAAATAAAGTTGTAGCAAACCACACCATTAATTTTATTTAGATGGTACAGATTGGATACTATATTAGAAGACATTCTATATTTTGACACTATCTTAAAAAATGTATCAAATTAACATCATCTAAATAAAATAAACATGTAAATTACTGCAACTTTATTTTTATAAATAAGACTTCAACCTCATAAAAACTGCATATATATTTTTTCTAGACCACCATAATTGTGGATTAGTGCAATTTTTTTTTTTTATTTCTAGACCCAACATCCACTTTTCATAGTGTTTCTCGCTTTTAGAGCCCATTTAAAAAAAAATATTAAAAAAAATTGTTTTGATGTCCAAATATCCTCAAATTGATCATCTCAACATCAATATGTATGGACATGAGAAAAAAATAGATTTCAAATTTAAAAAATAATACAGTATTTTTGGACGGTCAATTTTTAATATTTTCAAAATTTCATAAATACACTCGATTTACATTATTTTTTAAAATTTAAATTTTATAATTAAAAATAAAGATATATTTTAAAATTATCTCAAAATTTTCACTATTAAAACCACATTTCTACACACTAATAGAACGACACATTACTTTGATTGTTTAGGGCCTCGGCTCCATACAAACCGCACCCGAAATAAAAATAAAGAAATGTATATCAAGGCCTTAACCCTAAAAAAATTGTTGTCCCACTACAAGGAACTCAAAAAAATCTCCCCTCTCTCTCTCTCTCTCTCTCTCTCTTCTCTC
>NW_006494916.1:8567329-8578219 GCF_000471905.2 Amborella trichopoda | reverse complement strand
AAAATAACTACCCTCCTCTCTCTCTCTCTCTCTCTCTCTTTCTCGCGCTAAAACGTTCTGTGTCAAAAAAAAAAAGTCCTCTCTCCTATACGAACCGACTGTCTCCCTTTGCCCACGAGCCTCTCCATAAACCCTACACCCCCAAATCTCTCTCTACTCTCTCTCTCTCACTCTAAACAAAGTTTTTAGGGTTTTCAATCTTTGCTTTTCAACACCATAGATAAGGTTTCGGAAGAGGACAGCAAAACCCTTACAGAGAACAAACAAGGTAAGATTTTTTTTTTTTAGAATGGGAAAGGTAGCAGCTTCATTTTCTATTAATTTGTTTACTGATTTTGTCTCCCTCTTTCTTTCTTTTTTGGTGGTAAAGGCGGCACATTTTTTCTGCATGTTTTGTTTGCTGCATGTTTTGTTTGCTTCTAATTAGGCAAGGAAAGAAGACACGGGTTTTTTGTGTGTTTAAGTCAAAAATGTATTTCTAGGTTCTATGTTGTTGAAATCGAGCTTCGTTGAGTTTAGAGGCCAAATTTTGCTTCGGATTTTGGCTTTCTGGTTTCAATATCGAGCTTCTTTGAGTTTCTAGGGCAATCAGTCGTTTGAATTTGGGGTAAAGAACAAATCCTTGCTAGGGAAAGAATTCCTTGAAATTTAGGGGCAAGAAACACGTGTTCTGATTTTTTGGGGTTTATAGTGTGAGAGATCAGGCTTCATTCTGAAATTCATGGCAAAACTAGTCTTTAAAGGCTCAAGGATCCTCTTTTTTGACAGGTGGGATTCTCCATTGAGGCACTAAAAACAGGTTGATTTCGAAGAGATCTTATTGAAAATGGCAAAGCAAAAAGAGAGGAAATCTAATGCTAAAAAAGAGAGGAAATCTAATGTTTCTGGGAAGCCAAAGCATTCTCTTGATACAAACAGGGGAAATGGGTCCAGTGAAATGCGAAGCTCAGCAACTGTTCGTCGCCTCAAAATGTATAATTGCAGGCCAAAACGAGACAGTAAGGGAAAGATCCTAAAGCATGAGTTGCAATCAAAAGAGCTTCCCTCCACTAGGATTGAACCTGATCGCCGCTGGTTCGGTAAACGACAATATTCTTGAATATTCTTATTTTTTTGTTAAATATATTGTTTGTTTTAGTTTTAGTGTATCACGAGTTGAATTGGTTGGTTTGTTGATATATTTTCGTCTGGTTCGATAAGCTTTGATGTTTCAATAAGCTTTGATGTTCTTGAAAATCTCCGTAAATGTTGTTAATTTTATTTTTGAGTTTAGTTTTAGTTTTGGCATATCATGATTTTTAGTTGGTTGATATGCTTTCCTTGATATTAGGATCACTCCTCATCTTTCAGGTTCTTTGTGAACTTTGAGTTTTACTTTTGTTGTATCTTAAATTGAATTGGTGAACTTGTTGATATGCTTTCCTTGAGGTGGAATTACTCTTCTTGTTGTGAATCATCTTTTGTAAACTACATAATATATGTTCTTAAATGTTATGAGTGAACAAATGAAGAATCTTCTCAATGTTATTTTTTAATAATCAACTTTGAAATGTTGTTGTTCAAATATTTTCTGTCCAAACCTTGTCTATACTAAAAAATCATGCTATTGATCAAATGTCTGTGTGTTAGGCTTTGTCTATATGCAAAAATCTATGCTATTAATCAAATATCTTCTTATTGCACTCCTTTTGAACTTTAAAATTTAAACTCTTACCATTGCAGGACTTTCAATGAAAAGAAAGAACCATTCCACCATTGATATTAATAATATAAATCTCCTATTTCTATCTACTTAGGGAACACACGTGTGGTGGGTCAAAAAGAGCTAGAGACTTTTCGGGAAGAGCTTCAAAGCCGCTTATCTAGCAACTACAATGTTATTTTGAAGGAGAGGAAATTGCCTTTGTCTTTGTTAAATGATCATCAGAAGGTATGATGCCATTGATTTTAGAGCTTGACTTCTCATTGGCTCATGGGAATGTTCTGGGCTTGTTTGCAGTCAATGCTTTCAATGGATAGTCTTGCACTTCATTTGTGGATTTGAACCTTTTCTCATAGAATATTTGAACTCCCAATATCTTTACCTTGTGTTTTTCTATTGTCTGCGCATGAGTTCTTTCTTAAATGTCTAAAATTCATCATAATTTTTATTTGGTCGAGGCTTTCGAAGGGAAAAAAAAAAAGATGAATTCTAAATGGAATACTTCTTTAACATCTGTTTTGAAAAATCATCAGAGCATTCCCAAATGGGAGTTATGTGCTAGCTCCAATGTCTTTTTAAAAACCATCAATGCATTTTCAAATGGTTTCAAAGTTGGGTTTGTGATAGCTCCCAATGGGCACTAGGATCTGCAATTTTTAGTTTGGGCATTTGTTACTTTGAACAAGGTAGTTTGTTCATGTGGTTCAGTATGTCAATCTCTATGTGTTCATAGCAGAAACAAACTATACTTATGATTGTTGACCCTTTATCTTAAAGATTGAGATAGAAACTTCCTTTGGTTGCTAATCGGTTATTTCTGTGCAGCAAACTAGAGTTCATCTTCTCCAGACAGAGCCATTCACACACACCTTTGGACCTAAGGGGAAAAGGAAGCGTCCAAAGCATTTGGTATATGATTATGAGTCCTTGGTTTCAAGAGCAAATGATTCTCAAGGTATTGGTGTTTCTGAATCGTAAAATTGGGCATGGTTCTTCTTTTCTTTTTTTGATGAATTCATGATCTTTCTTGCTTCTTTTTTTTCTTTTTTGTTTCACAATTGATTTTCGTGGGTGTGTTTTTGTAATGGCTTCCCTGGTTTTGAAAATGTTCCCTTGTTTGTACACAATTGATAGATGTGGATGGCATGTTCAGTGGTTTGATGATAGCTTGTAGTGGTTCTTTGACATTTAATCAGGCAATGATATAACACTTCGACTCAAAATTGTACTCTTTAGTAAATGGATCCAATGGTTTTGTGACTGAACGGAAATTTGCGCTCATGAAATGAAGGAATTAGACCATCATTTTGCTGTCTCGTCTCTGCTGATCACAGCTCTGTTTTTTACATTGATTGAGTGTAGATTCCTCAAGTGACCACATAGTTTTGGAAGCTGGCAGTAGGTGGTTTGTATTTCTTCAGTCTCTGTATTATCCTTTCTATGGAGGTTGTGTAGTGGCTTCTACTAATGCACGGTCATAGTCAAGTGAGACCTCTATTAGTAACATTATGTAGGATTATGAGTCTCTATGTTATCCTTTCTATGGAGGTTGTGTAATGGCTTCTACTAAGGCATGGTTCACAGTCAAGTGAGACCTCTATTAGTAACATCATGTAGGATATCTACTCTCCTTAGTTTTTCCAAGAAATGGTTGACTTCTATTCTGGTTAGTTTACTTGTACCAAAAAAAAAGAGAGGAGGTCAAGTATCTACGTTGAAAATGTGTCACTTGAACGTCATCATCGAGGATGTATGCTTTGAAAGTATTCTACTTGAATCAAGTGGAGTCTGTAAAAATAGTTGCCATCACCCTACCTCCAAATTAGAGACCATCTCAGTTATTGACATTGTTTCCAAACTCTGGCTTACACTAGTTCCTTCTAGCATATTAGATTTGTGGTGCATCTGTGTATTTAATTATTGCGTCACTGATAGCTTTCTAGAAATTTGAATCAGAAATTTCTAATCTTACTAGATTTAAATGAAATTGTAGTTTCTATTTGAATGTTTTCCCTGGAGTTCCATGTGTTAATTTTTTCTTTTGCTCTTCCTTTCTCTTCTATTCTCAAGTTCCAGCCTCCTTTTATAGCTTCAGTTTACATTGGGATGATAATATTGCTTTGTGGCTTCGGTTTTTAGATACATTTGACGAAAAGTCAAATATGAAACCCATGGATGGAAATGGAGAAGATGGCTTTAGAGACTTGGTCAGGCATACCATGTTCGAAAAGGGTCAAAGCAAACGTATATGGGGGGAGCTCTACAAAGTTGTAGATTCATCAGATGTAGTTGTTCAAGTGAGTATTGTTGTTCAATATTCAGGAGATTTACCCGTCTTTCTTATGCTATGGCTAACAAAAATCATACATTGACTTCTCTAGTTATTTGTTTTTGATACTTGTCACTTGGAAATCATGAACTCCTTTTGTTTATTTTTATTTTTCAATTAATATTCTCCTCTAAACATAGATAGTAGTTCCTTAATTATCGGCTCTTTTTCTTTTTTATATTTCTAATTAATATTTTCTATTTTTCAAAGGAGTCCGTTGATCCACCACGAGTGCTATATGATACTTTGGTTAAGAATTACATTGCATGACATTTTTACTTTGACATGGGCAAATTGCTGTTAGTTCTAAAATGAACAGTTAACCACACCATATGGGCATGAGAATTGCTAAATAGCTTGCTTTTCTTGTTTTCTTTTCTAAAATGTAACCTCCTACTTTTTGTGGAGCTCCCTTGTTCACTAGATGTTTTTATGATTTTCTTGTTTTTGTTGGAATAATGGCACATGTTCTCTTTGCATTCTGTGCGACAAGTAAATATAATACTTGTTCTGATTTCAAATTGTTGACTCAGTTTTTTTTCTCTCTTTCTTTTCTTCCAGGTCTTGGACGCTAGAGATCCACAGGGTACAAGATGCTACCACTTAGAGAAGCATTTGAAAGAGAACTGCAAGCATAAGCATGTAATTCTTTTGCTAAACAAGGTTTGTGGAGTGAATGGATGTTATACTAAACAAAATGTTCTCAGCTCTTTTTTGTGTAACTTTAATGCTCTGACAAAGTATATGGTTATTTTTTTTTGGTTTAGTGTGACCTGGTCCCTGCTTGGGCTACGAAAGGCTGGTTGAGAGTGCTATCCCGTGAATATCCTACTCTTGCATTCCATGCAAGCGTCACCAAATCTTTCGGCAAGGTTTCTTTTTTTTTTCCCAAACTTTTTTCCATCTCACGAATTTATTTTGATTTAGTTAATGTGGTGACCATGATGATATCTGGATATTCAGCACTTGCTCCTTCTGCTTTTCAGGGCTCTCTTCTTTCAGTACTTAGGCAGTTTGCTCGTTTAAAAAGTGACAAACAAGCAATATCTGTGGGTTTCATAGGTTATCCTAATGTTGGGAAATCATCAGTCATTAACACACTGCGTACAAAGAAAGTAAACTTTTTCCTGTCTTCTTCAAAACCCCTCCAAATTTGGGCATCTTTCCTGTATGTATGAATTATGGCCCAGACTTCGCTTAACTTTTCGAATTATACTAAGGCATATGTTTTGCATTTTCTTTATAGGTATGTAAAGTAGCACCCATTCCTGGGGAGACAAAGGTGTGGCAGTATATAACACTTACAAAGAGAATTTTCTTGATTGACTGTCCTGGAGTCGTTTATCAGAATAAAGACACCGAAACAGATATTATACTAAAGGGTGTTGTAAGTATTAGTTGCTATTGTTATTCTAATGGTTAATTAGGATTTTTGTACCCTTTATACATTCACAGATGCCAGATACCGTATTCCTTGCTCTCCTGGGTCACCATGCTATCTTATTATGTCAATCTACTAATCAAGCTCTAATCAGTGTAAAAAAACAAGGACTCATGTTGGGACTCGCTCGTTCTCATTTGTTTGGCTCCAGACTCCGCCGCCTGCTCTCATGTGTTTAGTCATTGATTCAGCAGCCTGCGGAGTCCGAGTAACTTGGGCAAGTCCTAGTTGGACTCTCCGAGTTTTCGAACACTGTTTCTAATTATTGAATTTTTAGTTAACCATTGGGATTTTCACTTTAAACACTTTCTATAATGTAGAGGAACATTATATTATGTGCAGAGTGGTAATCTCCTTTGTGATAATTATATCATTGGTTGAATGGCCAGGTGAGGGTGGCAAACTTGGAAGATGCTTCTGAACACATTGGCGAAGTACTAAAACGTGTGAGGAAGGATCATCTACAAAGGGCATATAAACTAGAAGACTGGTAGGGTTTCTTTCGCATTTGTCCAATTCAATTGCAGTAGTATATGGTTTTAAATATCAAAGAAAAGTAATGGTATATCGTTTTTGCAAAGTTCGAATTATGTTTGGCTATTTATTAAATGTTCAATTATGCATGGCATTCCTCAATATTCAGTGTTGTTGTCCATTGTATTGACGTAACAAAGTTCAACTTAGCAGCATCTGGTCATTCTAGAGAGTTGTTCATTTGTCTCTACATTTTTGTCGGCAGATTAGTGTTTTCTTCATTGATGACACTTTTATGGGCTCTCTATTCAGATTACCAATTTTTTGCTCTCCACTGCTTCGTTGCAGGGTTGATGAGAATGACTTTCTCGTTCAGCTATGCAAACAATCGGGAAAGCTTTTGAAGGTGGGTTTCCAGCTCTGTAACTTGTCTATTCTTTTGTGATACCAGAATTGAGTTCTAGCTCCAATATATATCCTATTATTTTTTGACATTTGGGGTCTGTTTGATAGCATTCGATTATCTTGATATTCTAGAATATTATAGAATCAAATATAATTTTAATTATAGAAGTTACTGAAACATATTTGATAGCATTAAATCGTATGAGGATATATCCAAATAACCGTCTAATATCTTAATATTAAAAAATTCAAGTCTAAGTTGAAGTTTTGGGGATACTAAAAATTGTATTGCCGCTCATTCTATGCAATTAGCGCGCTCTCTCTCTCTCTCTCTCACAGCCTGGCCCTTTCTTCTCAGCCTGAACACCCTCTCTCTCGTCCAGCCCTCTCTCTGTCTTACCTTGGTGAAACACCACTATATATCACCTTGCTGCGTGTTTCTCACTCTAACCTTGATGCAACCAGCCAACCTCAAACCCACAAGCAGAAGAATGGAGCAAATTCTAAAGTGAATTAAAGATCTCCTTGGCTTCCCTCTTCTCCCCTTTAACAAAAGACCCAAGCTCCTGCTATTGTTGTTGTTCTTCTCTAATCTTCACAACCTTATTTGACCTTGCTCTTCTACCCCTGTTTTGGAGGTATTACGAGAGTCTGCCCCTAGTTTTTTAGAGAAGAGAGAGAGAGGAGGGGTGGAGCTTGGTCATTCTCGAGGGAGACTAACAAGGTTTACTCCAGTCTGCTGTGGAAGTTCTGTGCTAGTTGCTTGCTGCTCAGCAATTCTTGTCTCTTGCTGGTTTGTGTTTCAACCAAATTTCTACAAGCCGTGGGCAAACAGAAACTAGAGTGGCTGTCTCCTTCAGAGTTTCTTCGTGAGAGTTGACTTTCCTTTGAAGATATTTTGTTGCTATATTTGGATTGTTGTGACCCCATTTTGCCCCCCAAGAAACCAGCAGTCACGAACACAGGCCAAGGATTTTTTAGTAATGAAGTTAGTGGAGCAAACTCTTAACGGTGAAAAATCCTAGAACTCACTATAATCAGTAGGATTCCCAGATGGATTCAGTTGCAGGTGTTCTTTAACATGAACAGTGGGTCTACAAGAAAGCTCTGGTTTGTTCTTTTATAGCATGAACAGTTGGGAACAAAGGAAAGCTCCAGTTCAGAAGAAAGAGGACAAATGGTGCCCTAAAAAACCCAACCCAGTTTCTAAAGAGAGAGGACTCGTCGATAGCGTGGAACGAATGGATTAAAAAGCGTTGGGGTTGGGATTAGATGTAGTGGTTCATTCATCAGGAGCCCTTTTAATAATGCTGATGAACTTCTGGGATTCGAAATGGGGAGGAGGGGGCTTCTTTAACAGTAGTCATTGTTGTCGTTCCTTGAAACCTCAGCACCAAAGCTTGTCACCCAATATTTTTTTTATAAAATACGGCCAACACCCAATCTTCTTTATAAAATACAGCCAAACATGCAAAGAGAAATACTTTTCATGAAAATATATAATTCATATTATATGAAATGCGGGCAAATGACATTATTTAGATTTTTAAAAATTTGAATATTTGTATACTATTTTGTCAAACAGACCCTTGGTGTTCCTTGCTTCCATCTTGTTGCTTTAATTCTTCAAGGGAAAATTGTTATGTTAATGCGAATTTTACTTACTTGATGATGGCATGTGCATTATAATTGCATGTCTTTGTGGGTTATGTGGGTTTCTGCTACCATTTTCCCCATTAGACTGTGTGTGTGTGTATACATATATATTCAGTCGGATTATTCTTTTGACAAACTTCAACGTGGCGTATTTTGCTATTTTCAATGTGGACTGATCATTCTTATGGGTTGTTATTCTAGGGTGGTGAACCCGATTTGATGACTGCCGCAAAAATGGTCCTCCAGGACTGGCAGCGAGGTCGGATACCCTTCTTCGTACCCCCGCCCCCTCAAGAAGGTGACAAGATTCCCGAAAATGGGCATGTTTCTGGTGGCAGTATTCTCGAAAATGCCCCTGTTTCTGATGCAGTTGTTTCTAATGAGACCAAAGATACCAAAATAAGTGGCGACCCCGCATCAGCAGCCATGAAAGCCATAGCCAACATAATTGCATCACAACAGCTAAAGAGTGTCCCTGTTCAAAAGGACTTCTTCAGCCCTGATGAATTGGGTGGTGTTGATGACTCATCTATCACCAAAGGTAAGGAATTCAACCAGTTCAGTTGATATAAAATTTTGTCCCTTTAGGTACTTTTCCTTATGCATCTTCATGATAATACCCACACTTCTTTTTTCATGGATAACGAATGAAAATCCGAGAATAGCAGAGAGATCAAAGAACTAATTTAGTGATTGAAAATTAGATTGGGAATGTAATAAATCTAATAAATCTTGCTCCAATGGCTACTACAAATTCAACTAAAATTCTCAAAGAACTCGTAGTAATGCACTCTGAATGAAAACTGTAGTGGAATCGCTATTTATTGATTTTATTTGGATTCCTTTAATCCTAATTCTAATTCTGATATAAATACAACTCCTAATTGAGACTAAACTGTAAGTGACACTTCTACCCATATACAGAAGAAAGACCATTCTATCCATCTAAACCCATACTGCAACATCCAATGGGCAGATGTCAAAATTACTATTATTTTCAGAAAATATTTTCCGCTCTATATAACCTTACAAACACCTGCAAAGCTTTGAATGCAGCCCCCGAAGTTTGGTATGTGAAACCTGCCTATGTCATTCATTATGAGTACTTGATGGTATATTTGATGAAATGCTTTGCCTCTCTGTGTGTGTGTGTGTGTGTGTGAGAGAGAGAGAGAGAGAGAGAGAGAGAGAGAGAGAGTGTGTGTGTGAATATATATATATATATATATATATTTTTTTTTTTTTTGCGTAGAGTGACAAGAAGGGTGGGGGATGTGTGGGGGGGTTGAGTGCCCACAGATACGAACCCAATACCTAGATGTACGTTGATCACATGCTGCCATGTCGGCAACTTTAGCCATCAAGATGAGTAATGTGTGGCATTTACTGCATAGTCATTTACTAAATGGACACAAGTTTCACTGAATTTTTCTCCTTTTCTTCTGCCTATTGTGGATTCGTAACTCAAATGCTCCATGTTTCACTAGTACGCTTAGTTTCTCGGTATTGTTTACTATTAGAGCGTTTACCTTTTGTGCAAAGAGGTCACAATAACCCGTAGCTGTCAGATAGAAGATCTGACAGCTTGGGTATATCACAAAGTTCGAAAAAATTTATTTTGAAACTTTAAGCCTTGTCAAAGGAATGAACATAGGCACCCATTTTCATATCCAAGGTCAAGATCAATTTTGCCCATCAATGTCATCATCATCGTTGAAGTTTTTTCCTAATTAGTTGGGGTTGGCTAAATTTGTCCTCCATATACCAAATATAGTTGGTTGTATCATATATGTTTCCAATTTTTTTTTGCATTTTCTGCTGCTTATTCCTTGTTACTTCATTTGCCATTTTCATGTGAACAGATGAGCTGAATGAGGATGGATTGGCAGGCCGAAGGCGCAAGTTTGACGCAGAATTGAAGCAGGGTAAAGGCGGTAATGAGAAGCTCACAGTGGAAGAGAATCCAAGTGAGAGATTGGTTGGTAGAAAGCGGAAGTTAGAGAGAGAAGATGAGAGTGATGGCGAGAAGTTGACAATGATTCACAAAGAGAGAAAGTTGGAAAAGGCGGAAGGCGATGACAATGAGAACTTGACATGGGAAGAGGTACTTGAGAATGTGAAGGCTGCCATGGCTGAGAGAGCTGAGACATGAGGTCCAACCATTCGGGCTAAATTTTGCTTGGGGTACCCTTGTTTTTCTTCCTGTGTATTTAAGTGCTTATATCCTTTTGTTTTTCCAGCCGACCTCAATTAATTGGGAAAAGGCTATGATGATGTTGATCTCTTTCTTTTTTCTGTTTTGTTGCGGTCTCTGACTTGTGGATGGTTCAGATTTTGGATTGTCAGAATGAATCGTCCGTATACAGTGGAGTGATAGTTAGGGGGTTTCCTTTCCCTTAAGTAGGAGTTTCTTCTTGGTTCTTGCATGGAAGGAATCCATGAATGTTCAAAATCAGGAGGGAACATGTAACAGTAACGATCGTATTTATTCTTACATTCTTTGTGACTTAATTACATGGCTATATAAAATCTCAACTAAAAAATAGTTTTAAGTTCTTTTGACTCTCTCTAGTGCCTTCCGAATCCAATCCAAAGAGGAGTCCCTTAAAAATTTGTATTTACTCTTGTATTCAATGTAGAATATAATCCAATAAAACTCTCTCTAAATAAGAATTTTGTGTGCACGTATACATTAAATATTATTTATAGACTAATATAAAGAAATCTTTCTAGTGGTATATGCCTGTGAATGGACAGCTGATGTGATCTTATGCACGGTTTTATTTTTAATTTTTTTTTCACTATCTATAATGTACATTCAAATGTTTGGGATATATAGTCGTTGGGGAAGTCTAAAGGGTCTACGTACAGGGGGGATTAGGG
>NW_006494916.1:8517584-8567109 GCF_000471905.2 Amborella trichopoda | reverse complement strand
TAGTGAGATGGCCATACACACAAATTTTATGTGCATGTGATTTGTAGAAAATTTAAAAATAAAGTGCTCAGGACGTTAGATCTAGAACAAATGATCAAAGGCTCATTTGTTACGATATTGCTGAAGTTATCCCATCCATCCGTTAAGATTAGATGGTTGGGAGAGAGTGGCATATATGAATTCGCTGGCATATAGCTTTTCCTAAATGTAAAGCTATTAAGTGAAAGCAGTTTTTTTGTTTAAAAAAAACAAAACGCAATTATATTTTCCATTTAGGGATTATATATATTGAGTTTGTTTATATTAGATACAATTAGGTCACAATTATTTATAATTATTTGATTTGAACTTTGATATCTTGGGTGTGTCACAAAGTTTAAGAAAATTTCGTTTAAACTTGACATTTGATCAATAGAATAAATGGAATCAAATCCAATGGTCAAGATTAATTGTGATCACTTTGTATTAAGGGTAAATAGTCTCATTGTATAATTTTCTATCAAGTTAATGCAGCAGTTTAAAAAAAGGATTGGTGCCCCGGATCGGGCACCTCACATCCTGATCGGTGAATCGGCGATTCGGCGATTCGGAGTGGGAGTCGGCCGAATCGATTGGATTAAACCTTCAAAAAAAATTATTAAAATTCATAATAAATATTGTTATTTAATAATCCAATAAGAAATGGGGGTACGACATTATTAATTTTCATTTTTTTTAATCAATATGCGAATATTGAGATTTTCGTTCACTGTATGAAGATGCTCATCAAATATTTATTAAAATCTAACTAAAGACAATATTATACATTAAAATTAAAATTATTGGTATGTATTTTATTATTTTATCATTATTTTACTATACAAATAAAAATAAATTTGAAAATTTTCCTATAATATCATCTAATTTAAAAATCTAAAAATCTAACGATAAATTAGGAGAATCGGTCAAATAAGCAAATTTTGTCTCAAAATATTTTTAAAAAATCATTATGAATATTTAAAAATAGTGTTCTTTTAGTTTCTAAAAGAAATTAGTTGCCTTAGTCCAACTAGGCCTTTATACCGAAAAAAAGAAAAAGTTTTTATGAGGTTGCAACCTTAAAATGTAAAACTACTGATGCACTGCAGAAATCTATTGAACAAGGTTGCTTTAGTATTGAAAAACCCTCTAATTGATATTCTCAATGTCGAGATGTAACACTATGAAAAATGAAAGGATTTTAAGTCCCAAAAGTGATGCATCTTACAACAACATTACATAGACAGTCTATTTTCAAGATTTTCATATGTTTATAGATCTACTTGATTTTAATCATTTTTGGAGTTTAAAAATTTTATAATTAGATATAAAAATAGATTTTGAGATAATATTAATAATATTTTTACATCAAAATTACATACTACAATGAGATTTGGAAATGTGCCTAAATGGATTGTTTAAGGTTGCAACTTGAAACCACACCCTTATAAATGAGGTCCAAATAAGTCTTTCATCGCACTTGAAAACCAAAAACGAATAGTCCCACATCCAACGATTAAACGCTGAACTAGCCATATAATACTAGTCTATCGTTTAGCATTTCACGCAAAGCTGCATACTGGTAGGTTCTAATGGTAGCAACAGTATGTGGAACAAGTTTTAAATAAAATAATGCAGTTTTTAAATAGAATAATGCAGTTTTTAAATAAAATAATGCAGGATACAGCACGTACGTGTGGTGTAAGAAATTTATATTAAAAAATAAATTTTATATTAATGTAAAAAACCCGATTCTTTCATATCCCGATATATCATTAGATCCGAATTGCTTTGTATGATATTCAATCCAGATCGAACGATTTCGATCAAGATCGATAATTTTTCAAGTTAACGCATTATTATAGATATTGGATTGGATTAAGAGGTAAGTCATCTTCAATTGGTACCCCTATTATAAGAACAAGTAGAAATTAAATGGGATTTTAAGAGAGAAATTATCAAAAGTTCTCAATTTGTAGGGTCCGGTTGTATACTTAGTGTAAACATCGTCTTGCCCTTGTTGAATGCCATATCCTCATCACTCAACTCTCGACTATTGCTTTGTAGCTTAATATCTGCATGATTGATAAACAAGATTTTTTAGCACTCAAAATAATATTTGTGGTTAAAGGGTTCTTATAGGTCAAAGCGTTTTTTTAAATAATAGATGAGGTCAAAAAATTTGAAATTTTAGTGGTTTTAGTGCTTGCCCGTGTATTTAAAATGGTCTCGAGCGACCACCTACTCACCGCCCCTTAATAGTTCACGTGAGCCCTGCATGAATATTGAGCAACTGGCATCAACATCACGCGTTACGTCAAAAGTACAGGAAAATATCAACAAATGGGTTGAAACTTTTCACAATAGCATCAGGGATGAAGAGATCTTAAATTCTAAAAAGCCAGTTCTTTGGTAACGTAACTTTTATATATATATATATAAATAAATAAATAAAAGACTTTTTTCTAGTCATGATTTTAAAAGATCACCATTAAAGTTATCATGGATTTCTAAAAATGTTATCACATAGGTGTGAGACTTGGCTTTTCTATAGATCGATACTAAATTTAATGATGATCTTTTGGGGTCCTACATATATAGGTGGGAGAGGGTCCCACACCTATGCGGTAATTTTTTTAGAGATCCGCACCAATTTTAATAGTGATCTTTTGGGGTTTCAATTTTTCAAAACCTCATTTATACCCTTTCTCACAATTTTTGATTTTTTTTTTGACAAAAATAACTTTCACGATAGTCTTTTTACTGTAAAGAACATTACGATAATTAAAAATACCGTAATACTTTAATAGGTATCATTTTATACGTACTTTAAGTACCGTAAAACTATGGCTATGACCGTGAACCCAATTACAGTACTTTAAGTACCGTAAAGACTAAAACCAATTTTACAGCATTTTAAGTACCGTAAAAACTAGCCCATGTTATACGACACTTAAAATACCGTAAAGCCCTTTCTCCTTATAAAATTTCTCTTTAATCTCTATTTTTTTATGTTTATCTCTTATTTCTTTCTCTCATTTTTTTTTAATATTTATCTCTTCTTTCTCTCTAAATCTTCTCTTCCTAACTGGGATATTTTGCCGTGTCTAAACCGTATCTAAATTGCCTTGTAGAATAAAATTGTAGAGAGAGAAAGAACAGATAAAACAAAATGAGAGAGAGAAAAAAGAGATAAATATGAAAAATAATTAGAGAGAGAAATAATAGATAAACATAAAAAGAATTAGAGATGAAATAGATAAATATAAAGAGAAAGAATAGATAAATATAAATGAAATTAGAGATGAAATAGATAAATATAAAAAAGGGTTGTTGTATCACATGGGTTAGTTTTTACGGTACGTATAACGGTCGGTATAAGTTTACTCTACTTTTGTATAAAATGCCCTCAGTATTACGGTACTTAAAATGCCAAAATTCTCTAAGTATTACGGTACTTAAAGTGTCGTATAACATGCACTAACTATTATGGTAATAAGACTACTGTGAAGGTCATTTTGGTAAATAAAACATAAAAAATAAAGAAAAAGAGTATGGACGAGATAAATGAAAGTTTGTGGTTTTTTTCCAATAAAACTTAAATTAAGGTATATCTGCGATAATTTCCTCTCTCTCTCTAAATAGTCTAGAAAGAAACCATTAATTTTTTGTACATGGAGGTCACAATCATTCATGTTCTTTAAATTTCAAAATGGGTGGTTGTAAGAGTGTTATTAAATATATACAATTTTTTTAAAAACAATTGGGACTTTGTAAATCATAACTCATCCTAAACAATCCAATTTGACATCTAAAGAGTATGAATAGTTGTGACCTCCTTATACAAAAAATAAAGGAAAAAAATTATATAAGAGAGAGGCTCTAAACAATCAAATCAATACGTACTTCAAAAATTCACAATAAGAGGTTATTTCAACGCTTAAAAATTCTCAAATTGATCATCTTACCCTCAAGATATAAGGAAATGGAAAAAAAAAAAAAAAAAAATCAAATTTTAAAAATAATGCATCTTGTAATGCGTTTTTTGAATAGTTAATTTTCAAAAATTTTATGGGTTTATTGACATGCTCAATCTACACGATTTTTTAAGCTTTAAATTTTGTAATTAATGATGAAAGATTGTAAGCTCTGTCCGCCACTGCCTATCTCCCCCTTTCCACCCCTGCCTCTCTCCCGCTCTCTCTCCTCCTCTCCCTCTCTCTCTTCTTTGTATTCTCTTTTCAGATCTCTAATTAGGACGGGTGGAAACACAAGGGGCAGGGGAGAGAGCAAGGAAGAGGTTGGCTGGAAATATAAAACCCTAATTAGGCTGATTGGAAAAACAGAGAGAAAGACCTAATTAGGCTGGAAATAGAGGACCGTAGAGAGCCCAACAGGTGAGAGAGAGATTATGTGGTGCGTATGGCTGATCATATTGTTTGGAATCTTATTTTCCCTTATAATAGGATTTCGGACATATTGGTCTCTCAGTATTCTGATCTACTTGCGTTTTTGGAAGAGGTATACATTCCTCAGGATGTCAATGCTATTGATGAGGTGGTTTGAGAAATTGACAAAAATGGGATTTACTTGGTCAAATCCATGTATCACTTGCTTGTGAAAGTGCCTTTACTTCTAAAAGTACAAAGTTTTTTGTGGTTGGTGGCCCAAGATATAGTGCTTACTATATACAACCTTATAAAGAGGAAATTTTTTAACTAATATATGTTTGATGTGTAAAGAGGATGGAGAATCTGGAGACTATATTTTTTTCATTGTCCCTTTGCTTTACGTATTTTGACGTAGTTTTTTTAGAAGCTATAAGTGGCTTTCATTATGCCAGCGTCGGTGATAGGGATCTTACAAGGCTTTACGGTTGCTCTCCTAAAAATTGGATTAGTGGTGTGGCAAATTTCAAGAGGTGTTATCCTTTGCGAAATTTGGAAAGAGAGAAATATGAGAGTTTTTTAGGGTGTTTGTATGCCTTTTGAAAAAGTGTTAGACATAATTCTATATGCTATATGGCTCTATCTTTCCTTACTCCATGTGGTAAGGACATCACTGAAGTGGATGTTAGGAGAAAGTTGAATACTATCTTCCATTTCAATATTCATAAATGTCGGGCTATAGGCAAATGGATAGTTCCGCCAACTGGAGTATCCATACTTAACTTCGATGGTAGTTCGAAAGGCAACCAGGGACAAGCAGGATTTGAATGGGTGCTACGAGACTGGCTGGGCAATGTGATTTTTTCGTATGCTGGGCCACTTGGGGTTAGAACTGCTAATTATGCTGAGTTATACACCTTCTTTTTTGGGTTACAAATTATTGTGGAGAGGAAGCTAGGGACTGAATTTATCATTGAGGGTGATTCTCTTAATGTGCTTTTGTGGTGCAAAAAGGAAAAATTGCTTCCATGGGACTTCAAGACTTTATTGTTGCAGATTTTGGATCTCTCCTCATCTCTTTCTATTTCATTTGTTCATGTTTACAGGGAGGCTCATGTAGTGGTAGACTCTCTTGTCAAAGGAGGTTCCTCCTTTCCTTTTGTTTCTATTTCTGATTACGTAATTATATTTTAGTTAAATAAAGTTGTGGAATTTCTACCCAAAAATAAAAGAGGTGGTTTGATATTTTTTAGGGTATAATCTCTTTTCTTTTTTTTTCTTTTTTTTTTTCTAAAGATTGATTATTGGGATGAGACTGTATATACAAAATTTAGGGTCACATGTTATTGCTATTTATAATTGATTATTGTGTGTAGTTTCCATAAGGTTGCAACCTTAAACAATCCAATTAAGGTGCACCTTCAAATTTTATCATACCATATAATTTTGATGTAAAATGTTCTTAGGATTATCTCAAAATCTATTTTTATATCTAGTTATAAAATTTTAAATTCCAAAAATGGTTAAAGTCAAGTAGATCTATAAACATATGAAAATCTTGAAAATGGATGGTGTACATAATATGTTGTAAGATGTACTATTCTAAGACTCAAAATCTTTTTATTTTTCGTAGTCATATATTTCAATGTCGAAATGATCAATCACATGGCTTTTCAACATTAAAACAACTTTTTTGATGGATTTTTGAGGTGCATCCGTAGTTCTATATTTTAAGGTTGCAACCTTATATAAACATTTTCCTTAGATTATGGGGATGAGAGTATTTATACAGAATTTGAGGTCACGCAAATGCTACAAATATGATTTTTTAAGAGAGCTGTTTCATTGTATTATAGTGAAAAGGTGAGATGAATATAGATGCGATGCTATTAAATGAAACATTTAGTGAAATGCATGTTTAGATTAGAAAAGATGGTCAATATCGTAAACGCCATTAAAATGTCATCAGTTGAATTATTGCAGCTTAGGGTGGGGTCGAGGCCGGACCTAGACTTGGACCCGAAAAAAAATTATAGGACCCGGACCTGAAGTTATCGGACTCGAACCTAGACTCGAATGGTGTTCGGGTCCAATATTTGAACTCGAACCCAACCCCACCGGTTTCAATTCTTGGACTCATAGCCGGACCCAAGTCGGGTCTGAATGTCGGTCCCACGTCGTGTCCAGGTCGATTGCCACCCCTATTAATGCTTCTCCACATAAGAATATGTCATATTTATTTTGGTGGGTTATTCCTCAGTGGATTTTATAATATGTGGTCTTCTTTTCAAGTTGTCTAATATGAAGATGCAAGAATATTCTTGTTAAAGTGAGCAAGTTGATTTCCTATTCAGGATTGAAGATGGTATCCACCAAAATCAAGACAAGTTATTCAACTCCAAAAATAAAATAAATGAAAAAGGATATAAAAAAGAAGAAGTTAGAAGTCATGATTCAATGGATTCCTAATTTTGGAGAGCCTCTAATAAGAGGACGCACATGGACAATGACTGATACATTAATTGAATAATTCAATGGATTCTTTTTCTTCCTCTTCTTTTTTTTTTCTTTTATTTCCTTGGATTTTGAGGCCAAGTGCATGTACTTCTTTCATTAACTCAATGAAATCTCATAAATAATTCGAAAAAAATAAAAATAAAAAAATGATAAGAGAGACCTGAAGATGGCCTGTAGAAAGGTATACCATCTTTACGAGCGATAATTTTTTGGTAGGATGGCAAGGGCGGGGCCGCCTAGTCCACTAAATTCGGGCCAAGGGCCCAACTCTAGCTTTTAATCTGGACCAGGTGTCCCTTCCAGATGGGCCTACACTAATGGTCTTGACCGGGCTCGGCCTGAAAACACTAAATATCTTCTAGCTCAGCTTGACCCTAATAATAGGGTGGATTAGGCCTCCCAATATAACTAGGCTTGAACTAGCGCCTCTTTGCCAAAATCTAAGCTTGAAAAGGATTTTTATTTTTCTTACAAACATCAAAAACCTCAAGCAAAAGTAGGGAAGCACCCCTCCAAGGCAATCAGCATCATGATTTGCCTCCCAATAAATATGACAAAAAGTGAGATGCAAAAAGTCTGCCAGATGTAACACTTGTTGGAGAGTCGTTTTTAATTCAACATGACTCTCAGTTTTAAGTGCACCATCTGATGACATTCAAAGAGTCCCCTTCCACCATACAAAAATTATCCGAGTTTTTAATCTTAAAGAGCTTCAAACCTTGCAAGATATTCAACTAGGCTTGGACTAGCTGAAGCTCGAGTTTCATAGAGAAATACTTGAAAAGTGGTGCACATAAGACAGATTATCGGTGTTCAAAACCACAGCCATACTTGGCCCGATTATGGCCAAGGCAAAAAAATGTTTTTTTTTTTTTAATAAAAAACAAAATCCCCCCCAAAATGGACAAATATATTTAAAGTAAAATTAAGCAAGACACGATGGTAAAAAAGAAGCAAAACATGGAGTTTGAAAAAATCAATTTGTGACGGGAGGTATGTTTTTTAAAAAATTAATCCAAAAAGAAGGAAAAAAGTAAAAATTAAGTATTCACGGCCAAAACACTTTCCAAAATTTGGAAACATGATAGAAAATATAAATAAAAAATCACAAATAAATTCCTTATTTTTGGAATTTTTTAAATTTATTTAATATCCCAAGCGAGACACGGATACTGTGGCGAGCTTAAGTACTCAGAACTCGGAACAAATAGTCGAACATTGGAGATTATTTTTATAAGATGAGTTTGAGAGAGAGACAGATGATTGAAGGGGTCTTCTAGATCTGATTGACCTCATTGAAGGCTATGTTACATAGATACGGACACACTTTGTCCATTTATAACACGGATATAAGTATAAAAAAATGTAAATTCTAAATATTGACATTTTGACACAACATGTCCGTACAATAGACAAATATATGTATATATGTACATCTATATATACATATATTAAAATCTATGTGTAATTCACATATACATTTACATATATCAAAATTTGATACAAGGACAAGCAATGGATATGACAAAAGTATTATAAAATATAAAAAATATAAAATACAAGAAGACAAGTTTTAAAATATTACAAAGTACTAGAAAATCATTTATACAAACGAAAAACACAAGGAGTGCTATAAAATTTAATAGTAAAAATTGAAGAATTAACTCCTATCAAGTATAAAGTACAATACTTCTTTTTTTGGGTATTTCAGTGGGGAAGCAAACCCCTACCCGTGTTTTTAATAGATTGGGGAGTTATATTTTGAAGATGTTAATTGGGGGTATCAACGATAGGAATGCAGCGGGGAAGCAAGCCCCTACCCGTTTTTTAATAGATTGGGGAGTTATATTTTGAAGATGTTAATTGGGAGCATCAAGGATAGGAATGCAACGGGGAAGCAAGCCTCTACCCGTTTTGTAATAGATTGGGGAGTTATATTTTGAAGATGTTAATTGGGGGTATCAACGATATGAATAGATACTACGATTGTGGTAACTGGATGTAGGGATGTTACCACAGCCCCAGCCCCTTTTCTATCTAAGTAGGATACTTTCTATAACAAAAGTACAAGCTCTGAAAATTAGTAATCAGAAATTGCACATACATTTAATGGTAAAAAAATAAAGAACTTACATGACACAAGATAAATGAGAGGCAAATGAGAAAATAGCATATAAAAGCTAAAGAATTGTGATAAATATTTCAGACCCCATGATCCTTAGATTTGGAAGGAATGAGAGGGCCCACATCAAAAGGCAGTTGAACTTGCATAGCGAAAAGGGGATACCTTTACCCACGTTCAATCCTTTTATACCCGACCGCCTAATGTGCTAAAGTGGTTTATGATGGTCTATAGCTTAGAGAGGAAAAAAACCATTAGTCCACAGAGCTTGGCCATAGTGGTTTACCATTTGGAGAGGGAAAAACAAGTTGAGAATGGACAAATATTAGAAAATTTATTTTGTAATTATAATAACAATGACTTATGAAAACCTTAATTTAATAAATAAAGATATTTTATATTTTTTTTAAACTATTTATTTATTTTAAAATATTAATTACTTTTAAAATAAAATATCTTCAATGAAAAATAGTGTCTAAATAAAGAAATGTCACGGAAAAAAAAGCCGTAGTAGACATTTAATAAAGGGTGCGGTTTGTATAGAGCCTAGGTTCTAAACAATCAAATTAGAACCTACCTTCAAATAGTGTAGAGAAATGTCGTTTCAATATTGGAAATCTTTGTAATAGCCTTAAATATATTTTTATAAAATTTAAATATTCAAAAACAGTGTAGATCGACAAATATATAAAATCTTAAAAACCTTAAAAAATTGACCGTCCAAAAATGTATTATAAAATACATTATTTTCAAATTTTGAAATCCATTTTTTTCTCTTTTCCAGTTGATTCGGAGAGGACCAATTTAAAGATATTTGGGCATCAAAACAACCTCTTCTAATGAAATTTTATTTTTGAGAGGTAGACTCAAATTTGATCGTCCTATATAAACGTTTTCCTTTAATAAATTTTTGAAGTGAGATTCGTATCTATTAAAAGAGGTTTCTAAATCAAGAGAGATGATTGAAGGGGGTTTTTAGATCAAGAGAGAGGTTTTTAGATGAGTGGTGGTGGAAATGTAGAGAGCGAGAGAGAGAGAGAGAGAGTCAGGAGAAGGTGAATTTTGACAAGAGAGGAGTGCACAGTTTGTGGCCACAAAGAAGGTGACGGAATCAGCCATTATCCTTTATTTTATTATTTTCTATTGGGACGGTCCAAGGAATCTTCCGTTATTTTAAGTATCATTTAACGCCGTGCTGACGTTATTGTACGAACGAAAACGCAGTGTCCCCCGCAACTTGATTCTTTAATGGAAGATACCAAAAGATTCCAAATGCGACGCAACAGAATCCACTTCGATTTCGGATCTCTCTAGAATCCACTTGGATTCCCCCTCTCTCTCTCTCTCTCTCTCTTTCTCTCTCTAGAATTAGAATAAGAAAGTGGCCCACCAATCCAGGCTGGGAGGAACGCCCGAATTTAACTTTTTGAAACTATTTTCCTATGCACCATCTCTCTCTCACCCCTCCACCTCTTAATATGGGATAAAACTTTCCCTTCTCTCTCACATTTAGCAAAGCCAAACATCGGAAAAGCTCTCTCTCTCTCTCTCTCTCTCTCAGGGAAACATCAGAAAAGCTCTGTCTCTCTCTCTCTCTCTCTCTCATTAGCTATGGCAAACGTCGTAAAAGCTATTTCTCTCTCCTCTGTATAGGCAAAACATCTCTGTTTCCCTCTCCCCTGGATAGGCAAAACATCTCTCTCCTGTATAGAAAACATCAGGAAAGATGAAAGCACTCTCTCTCCCCCTTATTTAGCAGAGGCAAACATCAGGAAAGCTCTCTCTCTCTCTCTCTCTCTCTCTTATGCAGAGACCAACATCAAGATCTCACTCTGCATAGGCAAAACATCCGGAAAGCTTTATCTCATTAGCAGAGGCAAAGAACAGGATCTCTCTCTCTCTCTCTCTCTCTCTGTATTACTGAGGTTGCAGAGGCAAAGCATGGACTTGTTGAGGTCATGGGCTCTTCCTCTTCTCTCTGTTATGTCTGCCTTCCTCATAATTTTCTACACCCAAACTTTCTCCAAGGTTACTCTTTTCCCTCTATGCTCATCCCCTCTTTTGTGTACAATGAAAATAGAAATGAAAAACTCTTGCTTATTGGCTTTGCTAAATATATCCCTCTCTAATGCTGTGTAATACATCCACCTTTCTTTAAGCTCTGTATAATATTTCCTCTTGCTATAACTTATGATTCACAAACAAACTGCTCGTGAGCTCAAACTCCATGCCCTAAATCTTTCTTTCTATTGATTTAGTCGTTGGCTTGAATCTCTGGCCAGAACATCAATCAACAAGGCTACAAATAGGGTCAGGTCTGGGTCAAGTTGATTTTGATCTAGACCACACCTGACGGCGTCCAAACTGAGCCCGGAATCTCTCTTTCTTTCTCTCTAGAGAGAAAAAGATCATATCAGCCCATGGGCTGATGGAATAGTATAAACCCAACAGGTCATATTGCCGATCAAGCGATCACGACTGCATTTTGTATATTTATATGAGGTAGGACACGATCGAGTCGACCCAACTCTGATACCTTGGATCTATCATAAGGTAGGTTACGATCGGATCAACCCAACTCTGATAGGTTGGATCTATTATGAGGTAGGTTACGATCTGATCGACCCAACTCTGATAGGTGGACACATGCCCAACCCACCGGGTCCATTAGGTCAGGCTTGGACCTGGGTCAACATTACATGTCAACCATTGAATCCTCCTTTGCTTTTAATTTTAACTTTTTTTTGGATATTTGCCTGGAATATTCATGACTCTGATTTTTACTACTTAAAAAAGGTTATCCAGACATCACTCTCCTTTTGCTAATCATTTGTAGCCTTAAAGTAGTAAACTTGTTTTTGGTTTAAATCTAGAGATTTATTGTTGTTTAGACTGATGAAATTTCCGTAGATGTTTACTATTTCGTAAATCTGATTGCATTTTGTGATCTTAAAATTTGATTGATCATATTTTTCTTATCATTTGACTTTGGTTAACTCAGTGATCTTTTAGTGCAGTACGATGGTTATGATTCCCATAGTTCAGTTGTATGCGACACGGACACGAGTCCATGACCTTTTGTGTGTGTTCTCTAAAGACACGAAATCCTTACCAAGCACTATAGAAACTTGGACACTTTTTCTTAGTCTTTCTTCTTGGAAAACTCACAATAAGAGTATTTCTAGCAACTAAAATGCCACCTCCCCTTTCTTTAAATGATTTGTAAATGTGTGGTGTTTGAAAAGCCAATTATAAGATCGAAGTTTTGTAAAATTATATTTGTATCAGATGCTGATACATGTATTCATGTCTATATAACATAGGTTCTATTTCTGTGAACTTTGAACCACAAACCCAAGGATAGGATTTTCTTTTTTTTTCCCCTAGTCCTATGCGGTGGTGATGATTATTCATAATTCATAATAACTTGAAAATTGCACAATAGACCTGTCTAATTCTATTATTCTCCTATTTTAAAAGACACATATAAGTGTGTCTGACATGGAGACAAGTGTTAGAAAGGCAAACCCTAAGAGAACAACATGCCGATGCATTATCTAGATAAAAAGAAGTGTCTACATTTTTATAATATCAGACACAAATGTCGTACCCTTTTTGCCGTCAACATGTGCCAAAGAACCATATACTCACATGTTCATGTTATGTGGCCTTATTTTGTGTGAGTTGAAGTTATGTGGATAACTTTTTGAACTCTTCTCCATTTTGCCTTGGCGGTTGCAAATATTATGATTCTTTAACCATGCTTAATTATAGACAGAACTTGTATTTGCCTCCTACTCTGTTTGCACATAGACCTTACCAATCATATGAGATTGAGATGTCAAAAATATGATGGAATTTTTTTTCAAATTTGTAGCCAACCGGTGGAGAGTGTAGCCTTCTTCCTCATGACCACTTTTGGATCTCTAGTCAAAGGATTGTCACACCAGGAGGAGTCAGTGCTGGTGCAGGTTTGTTAATATAAAGTCCATACATAATAAATGAATCACTAATCTTTAGAATGACCCAAGGCAATGAAAAACTAATTTCTTTCTGGCATTTACAGTTGGGATTTCCTACAAAGAGACAATTTATCTTCACTGTAAGGAGGTTACAACCATTCCCGCTCATTAGATGTCAAATTGGATGGTTTTGAGTGAGTCAACAAGTTCAAGAATTTTTTTTTGGAACTGTGTGTCTATTCAATAACACTCGTACAACCGCCCATTTTGAAATTTAAGGGACGAGTGATTGTGACTTCTTTGTACAAAAGATACCTTTGGGAAGTATAGTAATGGTATGGTCACAAACGGGTCATTACTGCTCAACATTGGTCAAACAATGATCAAAAGTGAGTCCAGCCAAATATGTCACCAATTCACTACTCGAACCATTGATTGGATGGCGATGAACACTGTGTCCATAATGTTACCGTGATCATGTTTATAATACACCTTTCCTTCTTTTTTCCAATGTAGGCCATTGGGTCATCAAAATCTAATGAAATGATGGGTGGTGATTTAGAGGAGTGGTGTCCGTCTTTAGGGTCATTTGATATTCAGGTGCACCCCAATCCTCTCCATCACCATGGATCATTTCATTGGGCAGATGACCCAGATGCCACTCTGGGTTCTAGATATTGTAATTCTAGCGATCATTCTCAAAAAAAGAAAAAAATAATAAGATATTGTAATTCTAGCTATTTTCTTTATATTCATTGAAAAGCTAAGTTGTTTCTAAGTAACAACAATTTTCACCAATGCTAAGTAGTCAGACTCCAGTTTGTACTTTCCCAAGGGTCACCTTGAGTCTCTCCAGTCCGACTCAAACGAGTCAAAGATGGAGTAGCAAATTTTCAATAGAGCTATTTATATATTACAAAAAAACTAGGAAACTAGGGCAATTGTGGGATTTTTCGGCTAGAATAGCCTAACTCCCTCTGACTAGGGAAAGTCCAGATTTTAAGCAAATGATTTTCACGAATATTTTGATTACGTGCCTCAAGTTGTTGAAACTTGATGTTTCCCGTGCAAAGTTGAGGTGAGAGATGGAAAGATAATTTCTGTGGTCCAAAGGCCTCAAGATGGTGCAATTTTTAAAGAACCAATGATCGATTATGGAGAAGCTGTTATCATGCCTGGATTGGTTGATGTGTAAGTATAGTCTAAGACTTGTAAACTTTCCATAGTTCTCCCAACTATAATTCAATTTTTATTCTTATTTTAAATGGCTGTAAGGTTGCCAATTCAAATTAGAATCTAATTTGTTTTCCTGGAAATAATTCTGCACCTGTCAAAGTTAATACATAAAATATATACTCAAGAGGCATAATTCTATTCTTTTATGCATAAACAGGCACTTTATAAGAACTTTTTTATCATTTAGTTGATTTATCAATTGTTTTCCTAGGATGATTGTTGTCTTAAATTTGAAATTCACATTTACTAGAGTACCTATCTTTTGAGTACAACCTTCTGATAATTGTACAGGCATGCTCATCTTGATGAACCTGGAAGAGCTGAATGGGAAGGATTTGCAACAGGGACCAGGGCAGCTGCTGCAGGTATGTTTTAACCATGGAAAAATAACTAAATGAACATGGTCCTATATCAATATCTCTATAATTTTTTAAAGGATAAAATCCTTTATGAGAAATATTTTTGTTAACTTCCTGCTAAGTATCTTATTCTCATGATATGTACAATACAATAAGTGAAAAAATCATTAGAATGGTCAAACCACCTCCAAAAATCATTGAGGTGGTCAAATTAACCAATTCATCAACAAAGTAAATAATCTTTTTAATTCAAGTACTTCATTATTTTTTAATGAGTACCCAAAATACCCCTTGTTCTATATATAGAATCCTAAATATTTAGGGGTATTTTGATTATTTTGCCCTACTAAATTAACTCAGTCAAATGAGATAAATATGCCCACTTGTTCCAGGTTCCAAATACAGAATATGTTTCAAAATCTTCTTTTGGGTTTGGAACCCAGAATAAGTAGGGTAATTATCCCATTTGGCTCAACTTAAGCGGCTTGAGCTAAATGATGAAACTAACCCAACTTGTTTCAGGTTCCAAACCAGCAGATGTATTATAATGCTCTTGTTTCACTTTTAAAATCTAAAAAATAAGGACGTTTGGGTAATTTGGCCTCCCACCAATGGCATGGTCGAAATTACCAAAATATCCCTACTTGTTCATGATTCCAAACTCTAAATGGGCCTAAACAGGGGGCAGTTTGGTCATTTATTAACAAAACGCTCGAAGAGGTACTTGAGAGAAATGATCTTAGTAACCATTCACCCTAGTGCTTTTCGATGTGGTTTGACCATCTTTATGATCTTTTACCATATAACATTTACGTGGACTCGGATATTATAAATACTTGATTATTTATTAGTTTCATCACCAGATACTATAACGCCCTAAATCTTATCTGTCATGTAGTAAGCGGATAACCTTTCATGTTTCTCAACTGCAAGTTTAACGACAGTTGAAATATAGTAGAAATGTAGCAGTTTAGTGAACATGAGTGATTGCTGTGGCAATACAGGAGGCATCACGACCCTGATTGATATGCCCCTCAATAGCTTCCCAACAACAACAACCGAAGAAGCACTGCAACTTAAGGTTTAGTTCTTGGACTTGAACTTAGAAGTTTCCCTCGATGAAGTGTTCAAATTTAGATTGGAACTGTAGTTTCCCATAAATACATCTATCCTTAACATGTATTTATATCATAAATCTATTATTCTGTATTTATAACATGCAATTAAGTGTATTTATGTACATCATACTTTTGAAGAAAAGACAGAATCTGCTCTATGGACTTGTAGTGCTTCCATGCCTTTCTACTTTTTATTCAGTACTCTTTCTTTTTTTTGATGAGGTTTATTTTCATTACTTATTCCTAATGATTTGACTGGGGATCACTACGAAAGTTTCATTCATTTTCAATTTGTGGGGCTACTTTTGAGATATTATATTGGATATTTTGATGATTTATATGACTTCTATGCACTACTGATCAGTTCATTTAGCTTGTTAATGTGTGGATAGGTGGAGGCTGCACAAGCAAAAATCTATGTGGATGTCGGTATGCTCTTGGAACCATGGTTTTGAGCGTTGTTTATTCTCAAAGCAAGAACAAAATTTTGAGTACTGCATTTTTTAAGATCATCTCCCAAAGATAATCAAGAGAACTAACCTTCAAGTTACTTCATGATATAGCATTTAAAATAATGAAGTTTGCTATTATTTAAGTTTCCTTGGGGATTATGCTAAAGAGTGGATTGTGCTTGATATATGCAGGATTTTGGGGAGGGCTAGTGCCGGAGAATGCCTTCAATGCAACAGCTTTGGATGGACTTCTAAAAGCAGGTGTTCTTGGGCTCAAGGTAGTTAGTGGTCTGTCATAGTTCATAGGATCTAAGAAATGATGTGCACAAATACTTCGAAAGATATACCTCCGTAATCTCCAAGGAATATGAATGCAAAGAGCGGGATATGATGTCTCTGTTTTATTGCTCCTCATTATAGCTTTATATCTTAGAAACTTGCCATCCTGCTGCATTCCTTCTCACTTAATTATCATTTCTATTTTGCATTATATATTTATAGGATTCATCTCTGGTGCGTTTCTATGCCTCGCACCCATTTGACTGCTCTTAGCCATCCCAATTATTTCTCAGCTGAATTTATAATTATATGTAGGGGTGGAAAATCGGTTCGGTCTGGACCCAAATTCTGGATCTGACAGGTCAGGTTGGAGTCAACAGGATCTGACCTGACCCAGAATATACAAAAGTATAATATATTAAATATATATTAAAAATACATCCATCCATACACACACAGACACATACATAAGCTGTACTTTTAAACTGATATTTCTTCGGTTTTGTGGTTTTCAGTCGTTTATGTGTCCTTCAGGAATAGCTGATTTCCCAATGACAAACACAAGTCATATCAAGGTTTGCTCTTGATCTTTTGCCTTCGTAAGGAATTTTTCATTCGGAGTATGTCAATTGCTAAGCAGTCTTATTGGCATACATTGGCCACAGTTTCAGGATTAAATATTTTCTTAAAGATAGCTTAATAGTATGTCAGTCTCGTTCCTTGTAAATATTTATACGAGAAGAACAAATTTAGGTTGAAGGTTCATTATGTTTCATGTTTCATAGTCCTACTCTCTCCCTGTCTGCAATTTTGATCTAGAAGACAAAACATTTGTAGCATTAAAACAAAACCATGATGGCAAATGAATCACCAAAAAAGAAAAAAATCATGAAGCAAACAAAATAAAGCCCAAAATAATGTGGATAGAAATGTGAAGCAATGCAATTTAACCCTGGCAACAAATATTATGCTCCACATACCAGGGGTTAAGATGTAGAGTTTGGTTTACATTCAGCACCAGTAAACTTGAAATGCATGGGCTATTGGCCTTCATATGAGGACAAGGAATGCATGTTTACAATTTTAGCTGCAAACATGTATCCATATTTTAGCCATATAGTTCAACAGACTGGCTGGGTATCAAAACATGCAGTGAGTGGGCTATATGGTCTTCTCAACCTAGGTAGAGACTATGGGGCCATAGCTTTAAGAAATTGCATTTTCACTTAGTCAAATCACATAGAAATGTATCATGTTCTAAAAGGAATTGTATGATGTGTTAATCCATAATGACCACCTATAAATATAGTTGCTAACTTAGTATAAAACTAGCATTTAGATGAGACCTAGATTTTAACTAAATTGAACACTCAATCTCCGGGGACCTAACATGTACTTTCTTTTGTGTACCATATATAGTTTCAGCGCATCTGGCAATCACTGGTTTTGTTAATTTTTATTTTCCAATTTTCAGGAAGCACTACCCATACTAGCAAGGTACAGGAGACCTTTGCTTGTACATGCAGAAATCCAACCAGATCAATCAGAGTCCGGGTCCGAAAAACGACCACAACATAATATGGATGACCCTCGATCTTACTCAACATATCTTAAGACAAGACCACCTTCTTGGTGAGGATTAATAAGCTTTTTAAGAGCTGGGAAGACATATGGATATTGGACCTCATATGCAAACTCATCTAATCGTTCTTCTTCTCCTGTGTAGGGAGGAAGCAGCCATTAGAGAGTTATCAATGGTGGCAGAAGATACAAGAGAAAATGGACTTGCACAAGGAGGTCACCTCCATATTGTTCATTTGTCAGATGCAAGAGTTTCACTAGACATAATAAAGGTGTTTGACTCCTTTCTGAATAGCAAATTGCCATTAAATAAATATGCAAGTCAATAAATATACAAAAGTGATAATGTCGTGCTCTAGGAATATTCTTTAATTTCAAAGGTGAGGTATTATTTGCCCAAGAAAAAGGTAGAAAGATCAACTATTTATTTTTGTTCTTGTTGGATTGGAGGCCATTTCTACACAGAAACATTGATCATGTAATTGAAATTTGGTTCTCTAACAGGAGGCAAAGAGAAATGGTGCCAGTCTGACTGTTGAAACTTGCCCACACTACCTGGCATTTGCAGCAGAAGAGATCCAGAGTGGGGACACCCGTTTCAAGTGTGCACCACCCATACGTGAAGAAGCAAATAGGAAAATTTTGTGGGAGGCCCTCAAAGTTACTACAATTTTCTTTCTTAAATGAAACTGTTCCTAAGATTTTTTCACATGATATATTTAATAATAAAATACTCCAGAACTAATAAGAAAAAGCAAACTACTAAGATATTTACACCTCATTAATCTGTACTAATTGTTTTTTCTACAGGAAGGACATATTGACATGCTAAGTTCAGATCATTCACCATCGGTTCCTGAGCTCAAGCTTCTGGATGAGGGTGACTTTTTGAGGGCATGGGGTGGAATATCATCTTTGCAGGTGAACTCTCGTAGATTGTTACAACCACCAATGGAATATATATGTTGGTTTAAATATAACAAGAAAAATTTTGTGGCAGAGGGCTAGCATGGTCCATGGTGACTGCAGATGTGTATTTTATATAAATGGGCAGATGGCTTCATTGTATTGCATGTTTCAGACTTTGATGTTCACATTTGGAAAGCAAACTTCTGAAAAATATAAACTCTATTTGTAAATGAAGTATATTGCTTTTTTCCATGCAAATTTGACAAGATCTATTCTTTTTATTTTGTTTCTTTCACATAAGATCATATAGGAAAAATAGAGCATTGTCACAACCATTTAATGAGACAGAGATAACCAATGCGATGTGTCGCATTACTGAGACATAAATCTCTTGCAGCAAACAAAATATCTTCCTAAAGAATATTCATTGAAAGGTCCGCAATGAAGTACTACATCCGAAACTACACAAATAAAATAAATTTGACTCACCTTAACCCAGTCCAACTGAAAATATTTCTTGGTAACCACTCCCTTTGAATATTTCATGACATCTTTTGGGATGCTATCCTCTGTCATTTTCTTCATCGTATTAATCCCTGTAATAATAATGGGAATTAATAGGATATACCTAGTTAGAATATTGTAACAATTTATACTTTACAATTATCTCATTGTGATGCTTTGGTGGCTCAATAGATAATTTCATTGAAATCAGATAGTGAACTGCACTAAATGAGGAGAAAAGTATTCTGTTGGAAGTAGCATCTAAGCTTACTACTTATAAACAGCCTTCAATTCCATCATAACCAAAAGACACTCTCCATGAGTGCACTAGGCAATGTCACATTCATCTAGAGTTTGGCCCAAAAACACCATGGATTCTTAATCTAATCCTATAGTGTTTCCTTCATAAGGTCCCACATAAGAGGGTCAAAGTTCATCATTTCTCTTCGTTCCTTCATTTAGTTGGTCTCAATATAAGGCAGCAGATATCTTACTGAGAATAATATAACTTAAGCAGAGATTAAATAATAATACTAATGATGAGGTGGGAATGCAGTTTGTTCTTCCTGCAACATGGTCATATGGACGCGAACATGGAATTGCGTTGGATCAATTAGCATCATGGTGGAGCACAAGGCCTGCCAAGCTTGCTGGTCAAGAATTCAAGGTACTAATGTAATGTTTACATACTCCACAGTTTGAACAAGGTTATATACTGTAAGAAGGTACTATTTTAATGTTTCCTCAATACATACCCTGTGGTTTGAATAAGGCTATAAACTGTGAGAAAGTATAATCGTAATGTCTCTTAAGTACATATACTGCACTTTGGAAAGAGACATGTATTTTAAACTCGGATTGTTGCCCATTAAATAACGCAAAAGTATAAATACAGTATCAGTGAAAGTTAACATTCTAAAAAAAATATATTACAGTATCAGTGGCTTCTTTTTCTTATCATCCTCAAATAACACTAGTCGTATTATTCTATGGATAATAAGGAACATCTTCATGATACACCTTTTCCTACTCAATCGTCCACATATAATAAGCGAATTGGTGTAATCAAGTAAAGGTTTATTGATCATGGGAGGTGCTATAAATTGAGTTCATTATGATAACTGATTTATGATTATGTGCTTATCTTGAAACAGGGAGCAATAGCAAAGGGAAATGATGCAGATATTGTTGTATGGGACCCAGACATTGATTTCACACTTGATGAGAACTATAACATTTACCACAAACACCCGGTATGTAGTTCTTATATGATAACCTTTTAAGTAGATTCTTCCCAAACTCTTCCTCCTTAATGATCCTTAGACATTTAGGCTGGGTAAAAGTTTGGCATTTCAGTCCCTCATATTGGTAGAAGAGTTAACCTATCATTAAATTCTCTGTTTTTAAACTGTGTTGATACATAAGCTTTCATTATGACATAAAATCTCCCAATGCTCCAATTAATTCAAATCATGCATTGAGTTCTTCAGGTAACACCTTACATGGGGAAGCAAATGCACGGTAAAGTCTTGGCGACTTTTGTGAGAGGCAATTTAGTTTACCGTGAAGGAGAGCATGCTCCAGCTGCATGTGGTATTCCTATCCTTGCAAAATGAAAATATGCAGGTCTCCAATCAGGTAAAATTCTTGCCTTCTAATATGTAATTCAGAAGTAAAACCCCTCCTCACCAAAAATAACCTCAGAAGTTAAGAAACTAGTTTCAGTTAGAGTGAGTCTTAACATTTTCAAATCGAAAAATCAATTAGCTGTTAGAAATGGGCTTGGATCAAGACGGTAGAGGCTAGGTTTTCATAGCCCAACCCCTCAAGTTCCATTCCTATGTAACCATGTCCAAAAAAAAATCAATTAGCTGTTTGCATGAACTAAGTTTATTTCAGAGACACACTCATCGAATACATTCATAGGGATTTTAAAAATGATATTTTGCCGAGTTTTCAAAAGTTTGCATCCTGAAGTCAATTACTTCTCACATGTAATCATTTTGTCCATCGAATATAAATTGTGGATTAATCAATAAATATGTTCATATAACTTTGGATATGTTGTTCCATATTTGTCACAAACTGAAACCTTGTCTACTGATAATCCAGCATCATATTTCATATATAATATGAGCAATGACGAGCCAAACAAGAAAAAGGTAAATATCAGGACAATTAAGACCAAGATCAGGACAACACCTAGAAATATGTAGGTGGCTCAAAAACGTGAAATATCGCAACCGTATATGAACCTATCGATTTTTTAATGATGACCATTTTACCCTAATCTGAAAGACAGGGGTTGAATAGTCACTTCTAGAAAATTGACATGTCCAAGTACCGCTGGATGCTTCGAGATTCTGAACCAGCTGGACAATTTAAGAGAGTGTTCAAACCTCCAAGTACGGCCCTATCATATTCCCAAATTAAGGGCTGCCAAATCCAAGGTGAAATACCAGAAGAAAACATGCAAAATATCATGAGAGAATAGGACATAAGGAAAATAATATCAACTCTTAACATGCATTATTTGCTAGAATTCTGTAACATATTGCACTTCATGGTTAATACATATTAACCTTATATCATATACAGCTCTAAGATATACTGTGTATGCTGCAAATAGATCATGCATTTCCTCCACTTGTAGTTCTATTGAGAATGAAAATATGCTATGATCTGATGTACTATGGTATGTGACACTAACGCAACATACACTGTCAATTTCCACTGATGTTTGGATGGATATTAACTACAGTGAGGCCAGTAACAACATTTACCTCGGTACAACCAGGTACAGTGAATCACCATCCATCCATCAGCCAGAACTGACAGTATATGTAGCATGGAGTACCTCGAACATATCATAGTTCATTAAACTACAGTGGACTTTCCCTTAAATATATCCCAGTTGGACTCATAGATATGATAAATGTCAGGACCAGGAACCGCAATGAAAGGGGAAGCCAAAGAATTGGGAAGCATAACACAAATGGAGATGACATAGTGAAGCTTGTGACTTGGAAAATCTTCTATATATTTTTTGAAGTCGTGAATTCTCTATCTACCATTCCAGAAACAGTCAAATACTTTGGCTCCTGATGCTTTCTTTGTATATATGTTTTATTGTAATATTCTTATTCTCAAGTATGTAAATGAAATAGGATTGTTTCCAAGTATTACAGAATGTCAGTGATTTAGACAGAGTATTACTGTTCCTTCTCGAAAAATCATAGTGCTATTTTCTTTCCATGAACAGTTAGGTGCACCAGTTATTTCTTCGAAAACATTTTTGAATAAGTTTACACAACATTTTTATTCTGGAAAAAAAAATATGTCAACAATCGAATCTTGGACAACATCATCCTGAGAAAAAATGAAATGTCTAGGACTCTCATTTACATTAAAGCATCCTAAAACAATTCAGCAGGCATTACAAAAGAGCAACTGCACATAAGTAGGTGGCTGAGGACACGATGCATCATGAAACTTGAAGAAAATAACACAGGCATATTACTCCATGGATTATCCAAGAATAAATAAAGTTAAATTAAATATGTTATTTAATATATGCGATAGTACATCCATAATTCATTGGGCTTTCCTGTTCAAATTTAACAACACGTGGGTGCTTTCTCAATATGTTAAGAACAGTCTCCTTGAGTACCCCAGTACCAATTCCATGAACAATGAAGAGAACCCCATAGGAACTGGTTGTTGATAATGCAATGTTGAGATGATGAGAGGCTTCCTCAACTCGAAGGCCACGTAAATCCACAGTGTTCTTTGAAGTCCTCACTGCTGGGCCGAATGGGACCTCCCCATCCTTGTCCGGTTTGGTAGACGATTCTTTCATGTTCTTCCTTATCACCTAGAATGAATTATTGTTTTGATATTAGGCCACTGATTCATAAACAGACTGCTAGTCTGTACGTAAAAAAACTAAATAAGAACAAAAGATAGTTGTCCTTGAATTGGCTTCTTAGTCAAAACCAGGATATCTAATTGATCTTTTAAATATCAGCATAAATAAATTTTTCAAGGATTTTGACAATTATAAAACGAGATTGAAGCATCACGCCTATGATTATTCATCTATACCTAGTCAAAAACCAAGCATAATCTGATTACAGTGAAAGCACATGGTCAATTATGAAACAAAAGAGAAGCATATGAAAGAAGTGGCTATGTAGAATTCCAGGGACTAAAATACAAAATTTTCTTTTTCTCTTTTATTAGTAAATCTAAAATCCACTTACAAGAGCTACTAAACAATACTGTAACAAGAAACACAAACCCTAAATACAACCTAGAATATTTCTTTTACTGCTAAATAAATATGACTCAATACAAGGACCTGAATACAAACTTTAACTATGAAGTCTAACACAATATTCCTGGAAATTAAAATAAATTGAGCAATAATGACTGAAAATAAACGTAGAATAGCTGGGAAGACTTACTTGACTTTGTCTAGGGTCACCTTTTTAGGTCTTGGTACACCCGATTACCTGACCGATGGCTCACCGTGATTCTATTGGCCCTCCTGAATTCTGAGTTGGGAATCTTCCTTGCGCACTACCTTTTCAAATCTAGGGTTTTGAGAGCATAAAACAAAATTATTCTTTAGACCCCTTTTAGACCTACATGGGGCATGCCACAAGTGGCACCGTTCTTGATCAAATTAGAACATAGCATGCCCCTCTCTTATATTTGTGGGGTGGCGTGCCATCCCAAACTTCCTAGGGTGGTGCTTGCCACCACGTAGGGACTAGACTAGAGAAAGAGGGAGAGAAAAAGAGAATGGCATGGAGGAGAGAGGAGAGAGGAGAGAAAGAGATGCTAGATAGCCAGATGGTGAGAATGATAGGGGTACCCTCTATTATAGCCTTCAAGAGCCCATCTAATTTAGAATTCACCTTGGCCATAGGACTTCTAGGTAATCTGTGAGGTAAGAGAAACAAATAGGAGCCATCCACCCCATGAATTACCCATCATGGTTTAGGGAGGATTCCAAGAACCTTGACCCACATCCACTTCTAGTCAACCTAAGATTACGACCAATCAAAACATATTTTCTATTTTGAATAGAATTTCCTTCTCTCACAAAACATTGGAGGAATTCAAAGTCAAAAAGATTTGGTCAGTATTATCTACTTCTGTGTGATGTGTGGACCCTATGGGCCCCACATCCCACAGATGTAGGTGTGATGCACGTGTGGGGCTGGATCCAAGGGCCTCACACGTGTTCCTACTAGCTCCTCCACAATTTCAAAACTTTCTAAAATGCCATTACAAGGGTTTTCACTGCCGGAAAATTATTTTTTAATTTTCCAAAAAATTTCTAAAATTCACATAAAAATTTCTTAAGAGTATGTTTGGCAACCCCATGATATCCTAATATTTTAGGATACTGTAGAATCTTAAATAATTTCGATCTTAGAAGATGTGATAAGTCCCTTTGACCTGTTTGATTGACCAAAATAGCATCCTCTAAAATTAAGACAAGACATACTTATCTAAATGCCTAGGGCTAAGGGTTTTGGACATGACCAATGCCATAGACTACCCAACACTATATAAAATCAACCAACACACACTCCCAATGAAGTGTATAGTCCACTATAATTCTCTATTTATATGCTCCCATGGGCTTTAAAGGCCACAAACCCCAATAGCATAAGGGGTATGATCATTAATATAGGTGAAGAACATTTACTTCTTTCATGCTTCCCTTGCACTCTTCCCCTCCCCACCTCCCTCTTCCTCTCCAAAATAAAGAAACCCAATACAGTGTCGTATTTTAGTTCACTTGTACACCTAAAAGATTTTCATTTCTTAGTGTACAGATGTAAAATAGCATAAACATCTAAAAACATTTGTTGTTCTGTATTTTGTAAAGAAACAGCCTGACAACAATCCAGAAATATCTCAGACGAAGGAGAAAAGAATTATCTATAGAAAAAAAAAGGTGATCGTAATATGGGTACTATATCATCTGCAACTATTCTAATCACCCGGCAAGGGTTAGTTGGCCTTGTACTCACATCTATTTGTGTATAAGGGAGTTAACAACTCATTTCCAGTTAATTATACTCATACTTGGGAAAGATACATTACAATTTGCCGACTCTTGGTTTGCTGTCCACATAATCACTGGATTAGAGTATGCACTCCCATCATACTTTTATCTGAATTATTGTGTTAGTCTTAAAAATATTTAGGAAAAATGGGAGAAAATGAAATGGATTACATAATTATTCAGGCAGTGGTAATATCACTATTAGAGCCCAATACTAAACATACCTGACTTCGTAGACCTGAGGCAGAAGCAGCTTTAGCATTCTGTTTGCTCCCTGAAATCACCTTGATGTCATCTCTCTTAACACGCATCCTCATTTTCCCATATTGGATCAGCATGCTTCCATCATCTAAAGGTGCTTCAACAACAACAGCCAACTTCTCCCCCAACCCCTTTATACGCACATGATCCCCTATTTGAGGAATGTAGGAATTACTATGATCTGGTTCAGTTTCCAACAAAGATTTGTCTCTAGCACAGTGCTTTTCCACAACAGAAGCAATGGCAGCTTCAGACTCCCTGTGAAGTGAATTAAAGCGATCCAAACTTGAGTTACTCAGTTTTTTCTCGACTTCCATGATTATTCCATCCATCTCCAAAGCTGCCATTTTAATTTCATTCTGGACCTTTTTCACTTCCATTGATTTTAATGATGCCTCACGCTTGTCAAGATCTTCAGCCTCTTGGAGGATCTTGCACAGTATAAAGAAGGCAGTGAGAATAATATACAAAAAAACACATGCAGAACTAAGAGAGGAACAAAATAATTTGTGGTACATATAACTTCTTACCTTTTAGGGAGGAAAACATTGGGACCAGAACCAGTAACACCTTAATAGATATGCAGGTGGTCCATAAACTTGAAATGTCAAGACAGCAGTTGAAAGAAACAATGTGCTTCTTAAAATGGCTAATTTATTCCAATCTGCTGTTAAATATATCAGGGCAAAAAAGGACACGACTGAAGGTAAAATAGCCATTTCAAGAAAATGAGAGTCCTCAAATTATTGTGATGTTTCAAGTATATCAACCACATGCATGATCTATGCAGGTGGTCCAGTTATCTCCAGGGTTTTCCCTCTTCTGGGGCAAGTACAGTCCAACTTTTTCTTATGGGTACATAAATTGGGTGTTGATATACCCATTTTATTGTACTAGCCAGCAGCCAACACATAATACCATGAAAATACAAATGTGAAAAGAAACTACAGTACACACTTATGAGTAATTCAAGTAACTTAGAAGAAGATAGACATTACATAGGAATAGATTTCTCCACACTAGTATAATTGTTTTAATAACTTTGTAAAAAAAGAAATGAAATATTCTAATACATGCCCGCACGTGCACACAATGCATGCACACAAGCATGCAGGCCCCACCCACACACACACACACATGTTCATGTACACACACACCCATCCACCCACACATGCACACGCACACGCACACACACACACACACACACACACACACACACACAGAAGGGTACCTCATGATATAGCTTTTTGATTTGTAAACTAAGGAAAGTGGCTTTCCTTGCTTGAGCCTCCAGCCTTTCTCTCTGCTCCATTAGGGATTGGTAAAGCAAACCTTTTCGCTTCCTTTGTTTCTCAGGCATCAGTTTCTCCACCCATGCATGTGCACGGTCCAATACTGCCTGGTCTAGACCTAGAGATTTAGCGATACTTAAAGCATTGGAATTTCCCTTACTGCCCCACATTATGCGATAGGTCGGCTGCAAAGTTTTAAGGTCGAATTCCATAGCAGCATTCTCAAAACGAATATCACCATCTTTCAAAATGCTCAAATCTTCAAAATGGGTAGTCACCACAGTCAAGTTAGTCAAGCCAGCAAGATGTTGTAGAATGCTTGTAGAGAGGACCACGCCTTCTGAGGGGTCAGTCCCATTCCCAATCTCATCGATGAGAACCAAGGATTCATTTGAGGCCACTTCCAATATCTTACAGAGACGTGAAATGTGTCCGCTGAAAGTGGAGAGATTGTGCTCTAGTGACTTCACCCGAAAGAAGTGTTTCAGAAGAGGAGATCAAATAACTGATAACCGAAAGACAGGTTTCAGAAGAAAGGCAAAAGAATTCACAATTATGTGAAAACGAATTCTATATTATCGTTTGCAATATATGGCTATCAATAAATGGGCACAGTATATATATTAACTCGTGAAGTATTCACACATACACACACCCCCACACCCCTACCCGCCCCCACCCCCCACCCCCAAAAAACACACCAAAAACTACCCCTTCTTCCTCCCTCTATGCCCCCCATTCCTGGCTCAAAAAGAAAACAAAAATAAATATATATAGAGATCACATAGGTATCTCTCTTAAGAGTGGATATCAACGTTATAAATTTGCTTTAGAGAATGTATGGCAGGGAAAGAAGCTCTTCTGTTATTCAGCCATCCTTGTGAACAGACTTCAAGGTTCTTTTCAATGTTCAACAATCTGTTATAATGAATCACAACAGGCCAAGCAACTGCCATTACATGAGGTTAACAACCATTATAACATTTATAAAATGGGGAAATCAATAAATATTTACGATTTAACAATTTAAACTATAGTGATAAAGGATGTTATTTCAAAATAATGGATATAACAGCATCATAATGGATAATTGGAATTTATATTTCTATCACTTGAATATTACTTACATTTTCAAAAATTAACTTACATAATAATGGATATAAAACAATATTTTGAAACTCAATCCGGCCAAGGTGCTCATCCCTTGGCTGTGTCCAGTGCCTCCAGCCACGAAATGCGGCCATACAAAGACACCTCGCTATCGGCATTTGCAACTCTAAATGGGGGAAGCTGAATGACAAGGACGAGTCCTGGTGGACTCACCCGAGTCCTGTACGGTGGCGAAAAGCCCTAGAAATTTTTAAAAATTTATAAAAATATAAAAAATATAATGAAGGTAGAAAAAGTAAAATAAAACTAAGAGCAACCTTAAAAAGTCCAAATAAGCTTTAAAAAGTATAAAATAAATGGATCTAGAAAAAGCTGATTTATAAATGGGGAGATTTAAAAAAAATCCAAAAGAAGGGTAACATAAAAATAGGGATTATGGCAAAAAACAGTCCCCAATCATTTCTAGAAACGTCAAAATCATATGAAAAAAAATTATACACCATTCATTTAATTTTTTTGAATTTTTTAAAAAAATTTATGTGCTCCAAGTTGTACACACAACT
Source organism: Amborella trichopoda (assembly GCF_000471905.2). The sequence continues at coordinate 8,538,353 of NW_006494916.1, read as the reverse complement.
CGGAGCGATTCGGTTAGTCACAGAACCATGGTCCTTTATTAAGAAATAACATGCATAAAGCATAACAGATTTTATAATGGATGTAATGACTGTTCTTTCTTCTTTATTTTTTTGGGTAAATTAAAATAAGACACCTCTTAGATACACATAACAGCTACATGGTCTGCCCATTGCTGCTACATAACAAAATGGACGGGGACCCTTATTGTCAGCCACATAACTTAAATTTTCATGGTTTTTCATTCCCAGTTCTTTCCAATCAACAAAGTTAAGAAAAGGAACTACAACTCGGAGCGATTCAGCCAGTCACAGAACCATGTTCCTTTATTAAGAAATAACATGCATAAAGCATAATAGATTTTATAATGGATGTAATGCCTGTTCTTTCTTCTTTATTTTTTTGGGTAAATTAAAATAAGACACCTCTTGGATACACATAACAGCTACATGGTCTGCCCATTGCTGCTACATAACAAAATGGATGGGGGCCCTTATTGTCAGCCACATAACTTCAATTTTCATGGTTTTTCATTCCCAGTTCTTTCCAATGAACAAAGTTAGGAAAAAGAACTAAAAAAAAGCGTTTTAAGACTAATTAGAAAATAATAAAGTTTTTTGTTAATGACAACAGAGACAAAAAATTGATCTCAAGTCCAGTTCTTCATTATGTTGATGGTTGACCCAATGCCACCACCAAATGTCCCCGATAGAGATAATTATTTTGATATTTTGGTCAAAATATAAAATTTTTAGAGCTCAATTTTTGTTGATAAATTTAGAAGTCTTAACATGGAAGTTAAAACAGATGAGAGAAAACATTGTTTTGCTTGAGAAAGAGGTTTGCATCCCTTTTAACCACACCCACTAAATGGTAAGTTAACAAATATAAGGCAAACATTAGCAATCAAGTGTATCCGCCAAATTAAAAAGGTTACAAGAATCAATAGTGATCTATTAGGCTAAACAAGTTGGGCTTTTCGGTCAAAGAGGCCAAGAAGAGCTGGAGAGATTCAAGGGCATATTGGCTTCAGCCTAGACGTTGAAGTTTAAGTTTTTTATTTCTTCAATCCAAACAAAATGAATATCATACCATCTGTATAGACTCTCCTAGAGGAAATATGGGCTCTTTTTATTTCTGTCAAATTGATAATAAGGTAGAGTTCTAGTTACTTCACCCTAAGTAAGATGATAAAAAAATGTGAGAATTTGGCTGGTTCCCTTCACAATCACCGGAGATATCAATTCCGCGTAATTATTCAATAAACTAAGAATACACAATTGTAAAAGAATCCCTCATCAAAATATCAGACGTTTACAGAAAAAAACAAGTTTTGTATTGATTGTTTCAAAAACTTATTAGTTTTCTTGTATTTTCATCAGTTGTGCTTTAATTAATAGCTTACACAGGCATTTGTATTCAAACAAAAGCATAAGATTATTCTTTTTCTAGAAAAAAAGCAGGGAAATGCAGAAAAAAGGAAAGATCACGTGAGATGGAGAAACATATCTTTCTTAATCACATGATTTTTCATCATCCAAAAAGAAAAGTAGATAAAAGTAACTAAGTTTCTTGCACTACCTGATGATCACCAATGTCTGCCAAAACACAATCGAACCATGGAAGCTTTGCCCTATTTTTGGCAGGCAAGAACATACCAGCCTTTGACATCAAAGAAGCCAATCCCAAAGTCTTCATGGTTGCAGTTTTCCCTCCAGTATTTGGCCCCGATATCACCACCACCCTTGTTCTCTTCTTGACCTTTATATCTACTGGCACTACCTCGAATTCTTCATTGTTATCTTTAGACTTGAGAAGCAAGGGGTGCCTGATACCTTCTATATCCACAGCTAAATCCCTTTCTTCAGGTGTATTGGCAGTCAAATTCTGCTTTTTAAAGGTTTCTATTCCTTCATTCCCATGAACTCTGATAAACTTGGGGAGATTTCTGCTAAAAATGGGGCGAACCCCATTTAGAGACCGAGCATAAGAACCTCTAGCTGAGGCTAGATCCAGTTCCATTATCCTGTCCATCAAAATTCCAATTCTAGATTTAGCAGCTGCTATCTCAGAGGTAAGGATACCCAATATAGAGAGCTCTTCAGCTTTCTCGGAACCAGAGAGACTAACCTCCATGTTATTGAGCTCAATTGCTTCTTTTGGTTCCACAAAATAAGTAGCACCAGAGCCACTGGTATCAAGAATTATGGCCCCAGGCAACAAAGACCTATGTGTTGCCCTAATGCCAACGCACATTCTAGCTCGACGCCTGGTTACTAATGGTGTATCGATGCCTCCTGCCTGAGAAACCCTGATTGAGATTTGTTTCAATAGATTTTCCAGGTTTTCCATGTTCTTCTTCCTCGCGAACCTAATTTTCTCTAAATTAGTGCTAGCTCTATCCAGAATTACAGAGAGGTTACACTCCAAGCAAAACCCAATTTTTCCCTCGATTCCGGGTAGAAAATCAGTTCCATGGAGGATATCAAGCAAAGGTGAGTACCTTTTCAAAGACCCATCTGATGAAATTTCCATTAACTGATTCAAGACCCTCTTCGCAGATCGAAGAGTTTGGCTCACTGTGCATAACTCTTGAATTGTGCATAACTTTCCTGAAATGGAAGTGTTCAGAATCTCAGTTAGGTCTTGAATGTTAGAGAAGTCTAGTGGATTTGGAAGCTCAACTGATGCAGACGTTTGATCCAAGAGCTTCTCACTCTCTTCCTGGTTTTGCCCTGAAGGGACGTTACCATTTATTGAAAGGTTCATAGCCATGGTTGTGGAGGTGAAAGCTGAGAGCTGTAAGCAAACGGATTTCCATTCTAGGGCTCTTAGTGTTTCAGATTGGAGATCCACTGGAACCCCAGTCGCATTAGGGTTTAATGGAGGGTTGGATGCTCTTATGGTTTTGAGGAGAAGTGGATTGCAGAGGGAGAAACTATGAAATACAGGCGTTTTTACAGGGAAAGTTATGGTATTATAGAAGGCGTTATGGAGGTGAGAGACATCCATTAATTTAGGGTTCTAACAAAGACTGGGCCGTAGATAGAGAGACTGTGAAATACAGGGGTTTTTACAGGGAAAATCAAGGTCTTGTACTGGGTGTTATGGAGGTGAGAGACATCCATTAATTTAGGGTTTTGAAGAGTCGATTGCAGATGGAGAAACTCTCGAGTACAGGTTTTTTGCAGAGAAAATTAGGGCCTTGTCAGAGTTAACATTATCAAAAAAGAAAATTACGGCCTTGTAGAAGGTGTTATTGAGAGAGACAACCATTAACTAAGGGTTTTCAGAAATAATGGATTGTAGAGAGAGGAACTGTCAAGTGCAGGGCTTTTTAAAGGGGAAAATTAGGGTTTTCGTGAAGGTATTGCAGAAGTGATAGACCTCCGTTGATGAAGGAGAAGCTGTGTAGTTGAGGTTAGAGAGAGAAGATAGCAGGGCGTTTTACTGCGATTACAAGTGCACTCATTTTTGGAGGGAAATAACGATAAGATTTCAGAGAACCATGATCCATTGAAAAGCAATCGTGGGCCCACCGGATCAAAATGTATATTATAGACCAGAGAGCATAATTATCTATGGGTGCATTTTGGTTGTTTCCCTACATTATAGACCAGAGAGCATAAAAATATGGATTGTCTACAAAGAAACCATCTTTTTGGTTTGGGTTCAGACCATGTGGGTTGCGTCTGGGCCCTAATGACTTGGAGCCGACCTAGATCGGATCTGAGTCTGGCATGAACCCTATAGGGTATACACACATACTAAATAATATATTAAATAATTTTTTATTTTTTATTTTTAGACCTCAGTCTGCCTTCAAATGACTTGGCCGCCACCTGGTCTCGGTTTGTTTCTGAACCAAGCCACTTTGACCTGACCGAAGACTAGGTAAAACCTAGTCGAGTCGGGGGCCGACCCGAACTAGACCCATTGCCAAGGTGCTTCCACAACCCCAGTGGAACCCACCACTTCCACTTTCTAACATTGTTTTGGAAGCGGCGTGAAACTGCAACTACCAAAAATCGTATAACACTTTGAGGAAGATGCTTAAAAAAAACGTCCATAACGTAGAGGAAGGTGCGTAGTGTGCTAGGGGTCGCAACGGGTCGGGACCCTTCACGTATACAAAAGAGAAATGGACATTATCATAGAAAGCCAGATTTGGAGATCACCAGTAGGGATTACAATCCATTACAGCTTCAACCAGCCTCATATTGAACAATTCGACAGGTGTGTTTCTTGTACTAAACACGATAACCACATTCTCTGCATTGAATCACATCCCCAGGCTTCAACGTATTCTCAACTGCACAATCTCCCCAGATGTAGCTTACTGGTTCAGTATGAGGAGGATCCATGGGAGCTTCTAATTGCTGGGTAGCAAAATCTCGCTCTAAGGAGAGGATATTTTTGGTGCTTGGACATATAGGGCCTCTGTTAATTGGTGTCTTTGAGAAGAGGGAACTCTATAGCTAGCTGATAAGTTTTACAAAGCCAGTTGATTTGAAGAAGGTTTGGAGAGCTAGGGTCAGGGTTCAGAGAGATGGGAGGGTGAGACTTGAGTTTTAACGAGGTCGTTTAAAGAAGAAAAGCCCAAAAGGGATATGGGTTCGTGGGAAAAAGGGAGTACATCATCTTCGACTTGAAAAACTGATAATTAAATCCCGCAAACTTCAAGTATTACTTGAATTATGTGGAATTTAGATAAGTATGCTTTATCTTAATATTAGAAAATGTTATTTTGGTCAATCAAACGAGTCGATAGTGCTTACCATATTTTTAAGATCGAAATCATTTAAGATGCTACGATATTCTAAAATATTAGGATATCATGGTTCGCCAAACATTCCCTAAAACAAGTTTAGATATCGATATAATTGCATTGAAATGGAGCTGCTCTTTTTCCCTCTGTCATCGTTAACTACCACAAAAAGTAGCATTTAAAACTTAAACAAACATTTAACGTTTTCAAGTAAGAGGTAGCTGGAATTGGCAGACTGGGTATGAATTTCTCAACCGAACCATTTAAAACTTAAACAAATATTTAACGTTTTCAAGTAAGAGGAAGCTGGAATTGGCAGACTGGGCATGAATTTCTCAACCGAACCACGTGAAGATGCAAATTCTCATGATACATGTGTGAGCACGGGAGTACCCTCCCTTCTCCATTGCAAGCACTGATATTGCACATGCACACAGTGCAAAGAACCTCTTCTTCCGTCCCGATATCAGTCATTGCTATGCTTCAATGGCTATAAGAAGCTCGGTTTCCATTTGTCGAAACTCACCTTCAAAAATGTAACACGAAGTGACTTCTATGAATTGTCGAAACTCGAGCTCTATTACCGTTTCGTCCATCTCATCTTCGAGAATTTCCTTCTCTTCTTGGCAGCCTTATATTTGGTTTCAACTTCAGGATTTTCCTCCTCTTCTTGGGGGTCTCATATTCGGTTTTAGCATTGGGAATTTTTTCATCTTTTGGAAATCCTCATATTCGGTTTCGAGATTGGAGTGGTTACCTTCTGCAATTTCTCTCTCTTGAAAGAATCGCAACTATACCTGCATGTTGGGCTTGTCAAGGAAGCGCGTCTTGACACGAGCTATTTCCCAACTGAGGTCACGAACGATCTGCGAATGCATCTCATCCATCGATACATGCAAAACGTTGAGGTCTGCTCTTTCTTGAGTTTGCAGGTCTAGGGTGATGGAGGTTGTTGTCTCAAATGCAATGAACTCAACTGAATTCGCAAAGTCGACATTAATGTCGTTGAATGTCGTTGAATGTCGTCATCTTTCTGACAAAAACTTTGATTGCCACATTGCGACAGTACTACACAACCAAAACTTTCCACACCTTGCTTGAAAAACTGTAACCAATGTTGTTGTCGGATTCCATCACAAGAGTTTAAAGAACCTGCAGTTATTTGTGTGTTAATGCATTGCCTCAAAACTTAAAAAGGGCAAAAAAAACTTGATCTGGAATTAACTTTATATTGTAGCAATATGGTGTACCTCTCCATATAAAATATTGTGTTAGCACCTTCGACCTCGAGATATATGTATTTGGAAGAAAAAATATTTTCAACCAAAAAATAATGTATCTTGTAACTCATTATCTGAATTGTTTATTATCCTATTTTCCCATATATCTACCGTTATATAATCGTCATTATAAAATAAAGTGGTATTTGTTTTTTGTATGGTCTTCTTTTTTACGCCACAAGCCATCCTAACATAACATCAGAGTTAGGTGGGTGTTAGTGTTATAACACCCATTATTTATTTTATAAAAATTATATTTTAAACCATAGTACATACCAAGGTTTTAAAAGCCGACCATGCAGATCATGAATCAGTTATTTTGATTGGATTTGGTCGGTGGGTGATCTAATTCTCTCCACTAATCACAACATATATATTAAAGCCATATATTTATATAAACACGACGCTCTAAATAATCAAATTAAGTCGCACCTCAAAAATTCATTAAAAAAGTTGTTTCGATATTGAAAAGCCCTCAACTCGATCATCTCAACCGTATGGACATAAGAAATTTTTTTTTTTAAATGTTCAAAATAGTGCATCTTGTAATGTGTTATCTAGATTGTCAAATTTCAAGTGTTGATAGATCTATTTGATCTACATTGTTTTTTAACTTTAAAATTTATTATTAAAAAAATAAATAAAATTTCAGGCCATCATAAAGATTTCTAATATTAAAACAACATATTTATATACTATTTAAAGGTGCACCCTATTTTGATTGTTTAGAGCCTCGGCCTTATACAAACCTCACCCTTATTCAAATTCAATATTGCTCAAATCTAGCTCTAGGTTTTAAATCACTACTATGTATGTATTATTTATCTAGGAATGCTTATACTCAATAATTCGAAATAAAATATTCTCTCTCCTCTCTCTCTCTAGAAGGGATATTCCCTCTCTCAATACTTCAAAATATACGTTATGCAGAAAAGGCAGTTAATACTGATAATGAATGTGCCGTTTGTATAAAGTCGATGCTCTAAACAATTAAAGTAAAACACACTTTCAAATAATGTTGAGAATTGTGGTTTCAATACTTAAAATCTTTATGATAGCCAATAAAATATAATTTTATTTTTAATTATAAAATTGAAAGTTTAAAAAATAGTGAAAATCGTGCAAATCCATGGAAAATTTAAAATCTTGAAATTGACAGTTAAAAAATGTGTTACAAGATGCACTATTTTCATTTTTTTTTTTTTCTCTTGTTCATACATCTTGAGGTCAAAATGGTCGAATTTGAGGATATTTGAGCATCAAAACAACTTCTGCTAGTGAAATTTTTGAGGTGCGCCCTAATTTGATTGTTTAGAGCATTGCACTTGTAAAAACTTTTTTTATCATGTATTATTTGGCAATGTCCATATTGTACATTGCCAAATAATCATCCGATTCATATTGTACACAATGACACCCTCAAAAATTTATAAAACTTGCTCTCTCTTTTATAACTTTAGAGCGAGAGAGTATTGTCCTCATATTGCTCGAGTTTGGAAATAGCCAATTCTCCACAAAGTTCATAACTATAGAAAGAGAGTATTGTCCTCATATTGCTCAAGTTTGGAAATGACCGATTCTCCCATAAAGTTCAAGTTATTATTTGGTTGGTTGCTCTGAATAAGGTTTTAATCATTGACAATTTGATCAAAAGGGAAAAAGTTTTACCAAATGTGTGTTTGTTGTACAAATCTAAAAGGTAGATGTCATGGTTAACCTCAATAGTCTTTTCCTTATTATTTGTTTTAGCGATAGACAGAAAAGTATTTGGATTGTGCGCCTTCTGCTGAAAGTTTGAAGCTCAATTTTGATGGTAGCTCTTTTGGTGATCCTGATTTAGCGGGAATTGCTGAAGTGTTGCATGATTGTTGTGGTAACATTCCGGCATGATAGGCAACCCAACCAATAACTGTGCCGGGCTTAATGCTCTACTAAGTGGGTTTAAGATCTTCATTGATATGAATCTTGGTAATAGTTGCACGATTGAATGGGATTCTTTGAAGGAAAAAGTTTATATAAAGATGCTACCTTATAATGGAGAACTACAAATGCCTCTCAAAAATCCACTGGAAATGTAGTTTTAATGTTGAAAACTCATTGATTGATCATCTCGACATCGAGATGTATGACTATGAAAAAAAAAAAAGATTTTAAGTCTCAGAAATAGTGCATTTTACAACATATTATCTACACCGTCCATTTTCAAGGTTTTTAAATGCTTATAGATGTACTTATTTTAACCATTTTTTAAATTTAAAATTTTATTATTAGATATAAAAATAGATTTTGAGATAATCATAAGAACATTTTACATCAAAATTATATACCATGATAAAATTTGAAGGCATATCTTACCTCTACAACTACGGATGCATCCGTATGCAAACCGCACCCTTATCTGTATACAATTAGATGGTGTAATGCAATTAGATGGTGTAATAAAAAGCAGCGACTTACTTGCTAACTTCGGTCTTTATAGTTGGAGATTATGGATTTGGTAGCTTCCTTGTTTATCTCTTTAACCGATGCTTTAGTTAAGGGTGGTGCTTATTTGCCTCTTTTGTTATCTCTAATGATGTAATTTTCTTTCAGTGATCAATAAAAAAGGATGTGGTTTCTATAAAGTTGTAACCTTAAACAATCCAATTAAGGTGGACTTTAAATTTTTATCATAACATGTAAATTTATTGTTAAAAAATTATTAGTATTATTTTAAAATCTATTTTCAAACATAATTAGAAAATTTTAAATTTCAAAAATAGTTAAAATCAAGTAGATCTATAAATATATGAAAATCTTGAAAATGGACTGTCTATATAATGTGTTGTAAGCTGCACCATTTTCGAGATTCAAATTTTTTTTTTTTCATATTAATAGATCTCGATGTCGAGATGATTGATTAAGGGCTTTTTCAATATTAAAACAATATTTTCAATAGATTTTTGAGGTGGATCTGATTCTACATTTTAAGATTGCAATATTATATAAACTTTTAAAAAGATGTAATTTTTTATTTTATTTTTAAAAGTGATCAATAAAAGTAGAAATATTTATCGAAAAAAAAAAAACTTTAGAGAGAGAGTGAGCTAGTTATAAATTTTTGTTGGAGATAGAAAGAGCGAGGGGAGGCGACATTTGGACAGCTTCTTGAGGGGAAAGGAGAGAGAACAGAGACCGAGAACGGACAATTTTTTATTATTTACATTTCACAGATTTAGAGAGAGAGTATTACTCACAATTCACAGATTTAGAGAGAGAAAGGGCGCGGAATGAGCGCACAGATACGTATACTTTAGAGAGAGAGAGGGGCGCCTGGAAAGTGAGAGAGAGAGAGAGAGAGAGAGAGAGAGAGAGAGAGAGATAGTTAAGAGAGAGAGAGGGGCACCTGGAAAGTAAGATTCGTAGGTGTAATTTTTCAAATGACCACCAGTGGAGAGGAGAGAGAATAAGCTCGGTCTTTAGAGAGAGAGTCAACTGGTTCTCAAGAGAGAGGAAGGTGTGTCTTTAGGAAGAGAGAGAGAGAGCTTGGTACAAATGGAGAAGACCGAATAAACTGGGTAGTTAGAGAGGAGAGAGAGAGAGTAAACCTGCGTTTTGGTTTTTAGAGATAGAAAATAAACTGAGGCTTCGGGCGATCCAGATACGAGTATAAAGGCAAATGCAGACAACTGCAACTGTGGAAAGTGGAAACAAACTGGAGCTTCTAGGTTGAAAATGACAACGAAAATGGCGGATTTGGACTGCTGAATTTTGGATCTCTATCCGGTTTCATGCTCAACATTTTTACGGAAGCGCGATTAAAGAAGGTAGGAATCTCCATGAGTGTGGAGTACAAACCAGCATTCAGTATAGATCGGTGAGAAATGGTCTCCTTTTCAGCTCCATAGAAGTTCCATGGCTTCTATGAGAACTCATGGTTTTGAAAGGTGAGCATTGACCACAGCTTATTTTTCACTCACTAGAGAAATGTGGTGTTTCTCTCTCTAGAAAACAAGGGCTGTGCTCTGATGAATTTCGCCATGCCTTCTGTTTAATCGACAGAAAAACGACCTTGGGATCCTCCGTTTTATTAGAATGCACGGTCTCGATGTCTGGTCTCATCTGCTATAGATATTGTTGGTTAAACTCTGATGAATTTGTCCGAGTTAAGAAATATTAGCAACAAAATGTTTTTGGGTTCTCACTTTTTCTGATTATTATTAAGAAAACGAAGGCGAGATAATCAAATTTGAAGCTGGGAAAATTTACTGCAAATTCAAGATTTTGCTCTTGTCAAGTCTCAGCAGTTTACTGATAAATTTTGAACATTATAGTGATGAAAGGGTCAGGAATTTTGAAGTTTATGCTGAAATTCAAGTGGAGTTAGCCGAAGTTGTTATTATTTAGGGGCGTAGAATTAGCAAGTAAGGTTGCAGCTTTTTGTTGTTTGGTTAAAAGATTGCTGCTCATGAATATTTGTATATTTATCTGGAATTAGTGCTAGAGTTAGCTGGTATAGTCATAGGCATAGCCATGAATCTGCAGAAAATGGGGTTTAAGTATTTCTGAATATATAGCCAGTGACAATGTCGGGAATGGATTCAGATGAAGTTAGGTCACTGGGATTGACCCCAACATGGTCAGTTGCCGCTGTTTTGACAGTCTTTGTTGCAGTTTCCCTTGTTGTCGAGCGCTTAATTCACCGTCTAAGCTCTGTAAGTACAATTCTATTCACTTTTCTATGCTTTTCCTATCCTAAATGGTACTGGCATTTCACCTGAAAACCAAGGGTTTGACACAAAGAGCTATGTCTCTCTTGGTTACTAGGAAGAATTTGTAGATTTTTTTTTCTTTAATTTCAAATTGTTTTTTCCTTTTTTCTTTCTTCTCTTTATGTATTATGACCTATTTTATAGGTTTTGAAGGGTGAGTTATTTCGAATATGAATATGGAGTGTGGTTCTTGTTTCCTGATTTCTTATTGAAATTTACTTTTGCAGTGGTTGAAGAAAACCAATAGAAATCCATTGTTTGAAGCGTTGGAGAAAATGAAAGAAGGTACCTGTAGTATTCCATTCTCTTTTGCGAGTCTGACTCCTAAGATTTTTCAGTTTTCTCTATTTTTACTTTATTGAGAAAAGGATTTACTGTAAGCTTTGGAAAATTAGGAACAAAGTTTCCGATTTCTCATAGTTGGTAGTCTCATCCATTTCTTACTTTATCCTTTTTCTCATCTTCTGTGTTTGTTCATTGCAGAACTGATGTTGCTGGGTTTTGTATCCCTTCTTCTTACTGCCACATCAAGCTTAATTTCCAACATTTGTATCGAATCAAAATTCTATAATGGCAGATTTGCTCCTTGTACCAGGTCTGAGATTGATGATGGTGCCTCTGCTAAAAATAGTACACTTCAAGAGCGGAGATTGATGGGCTACCTTCTCAATCACGCATCTAGGAGGACATTGGGTGCCATAAATCATAACACATGCAAGGAGGTAACTAATAGAATCATTCAAATGAATGTGCACTGTTTTCAAGTGTATAAAATCCTTGTAGTTTTTATTGCCTGGGAACTGAGGCCATCCTTTTTTGTTTGGTTTTGGCCTTTTGGAATGTCTAGATGAAAGTCATGTTTTCAGTTATAGTTATCAAAATGTTTTGGCCTCTATTGCTTTCATCTAGAGTTTGAAATAGAAATTGCACGCATGTTAAATCTCAAACTGTTGTGCAGGGTCATGAGCCGTTTGTCTCATTTGAAGGTTTGGAGCAGCTTCATCGCTTCATTTTTATCATGGCAATAACTCATGTATTCTATAGTTGCTTAACCATGCTTCTGGCTGTTGTAAAGGTTAGCAAATCCACTTCATTGATGCCTTCTAGATTATTGATATATAAGTCTTTGAATGCCTTGCATGCATGGATCAGGTTGACAGTTTTTGGGAAGTATTTACTTATTTATGTTAGGGGCCATTCTAGGTCTGTAGTTTGATTCCGTCATAGTAGAGGATATCATAAGCAACTGAAACATGTTCTAATCTGGCAGATGGCTGTGTTAGTGGGAGTTGTCATGATTATGTCTTTGTACTCACCAAGGGTTTATCATATCGAGAGCCTTAAAGACTCCAATTTACTCTGATAAATTGGAAATCTCACATTATCTTTAAGGTCTTCCATATTTATCCCAACAAAAGACGTTCATGAGAAAGATGCCTTTAGACTTGAAAAAAAATATCTGGTTGTTTTATTATTTGTGCAGTGGTTATTTGTGGTTTCTAGTAGACCCATGACTTGTACAAAAAACGGGAAGTGGATAAGTTATCTAAAAAAGGGGCCACATAATGGGTGAGACAATAAAATAAATTCCATCATGTCAGTTATAAAGTAGAATTTGATCATTTAGAAGATCTTTAGCATGCCTTAAACCACTGATTTTTTGTAATTGCCCAAATAATTCATTTCTTGAATCTCTTCTGCTTAGGTGTTGTAATTCTATTTTTCCTGGGACATTCTCAGTGTTGTTAACTAGAAACTTAAACCTAAATCTTTTCTTTGAACTTAGATCTCGCCTTTTACTCTGGATCTGTAAGAACATAGATGCCTTGTTCTATACATATTGTACTACTTTTGCCAGATCCATACTTGGAGGAAGTGGGAAGATGAGGCTCAAATGGCCCATCATGATTCATTAACAGGTAAAGGTTTTTTTTTCCAATTTGATTCAATTTGGATGCTAAACATTTCTAAATCATGCTGTTTGATGACCATGCTTCATATTTGGCTATGTATTATGTTGTTTCGTTATCATGTCATTCGTTTTTGTTTCTCATTCTGTTACTTTGTTTTCCTTTTCTTGTCTTCCTTCCTATCTTTCTTTTGTTGTGGGGGACTGATTAAAATTTTAATTTGTCATGATTAAATATAGTGCTGTCTTAATTGATTACTTCAATCTTTCATTCATATTATCTAACACAAATCTTGCTTATAGAAATCACTAGAGCATTGACAATGCGAAGGCAATCAACATTTGTAAAATTTCGCACATCAAGTTCTTGGAGCCAAAATAGATTTATTATATGGGTGGTACGTATGGTATTTTATTTATTTATCAAGAGAGACATTTATGTAGGACTTGATTCAGTTCATGAGAGAGGCATGCAATTTGGATGTCTCTGTAGCATTCTCATAATTTTATATTATTTTGTTGTTGTATTGGCATTTGATGTAGTTTAAACTTCTAGTACTTGTCCCCAAGTAAATAATGGCTTTCGTTTACCATTTAGATTGTGGTGTGATATTTTTGTTCCTTAAAGTGATACATATGCAGATTTTGTAACATTATAGCATTTTTTTCAAGCATGTTATATTGGAAATGTGTCTCCTAATTTGAGAGGCTTTTTCAGACTTGCTTTTTCCGGCAGTTTGGTCATTCTGTGGTTCGGGCCGACTACCTCACACTTCGCATGGGCTTCATCTCGGTATGTCATAGAGATTTGGATTTCATACAGTCTTTGATAGCAGACTTGGAACTAAAGAAAATAGAGGAGAGAGAGAGAGAGAGAGAGAGAGAGAGATGGGAAGTTTAACCATAGATCTTAGGCAAGGATAAATATCATTCATTGGATGTGAAACCTGCCTTAGTTGTCATCAAGGCAATGGTATAAGTACCAAGCCCTATAAATAGGGGCTAGTTACCCCATTGTGAAATACACGAGCAAATATAAGAGCTTCCCTACCTAATCTTAGTTATACGGCCTTTTTTCTCTATCTATATCCTTGTCTCTCTACCTGCTTTCTAATTTAACAACCTAGAGGGAGAAAGAGAGAGAGAGAGTGTGTGTGTGTGTATGTGTGTGTGTGAGAGAGAGAGAGAGAGAGAGAGAGAGAGAGAGAATAACAAACAAACCAATGGACAATTTCTAATTTAAAAAATAAAGCAAGCTTGGTGATTCTACTACCATTTCCACAAGTTGCATGGTCATGTATGCACGCATACATCTTAGCAAATGACATAAGTTGTTCGACACGGCTGGGATGAGCCTTGACAGAAGGGTATTTCTTTTTACCTCTGTCTTAGTGATGAAAGTTTTTTTTAATGATAAAAAACGGAAAAAAATGTATGAGATGTTTTTATTATGTGCACATTGTTCATTGTCCTTCTTACAACTTGGCATATTCATATGTGAGATCTTAGTTCCATTATGTGCAGTTTTTCAGCCTTTATTTACCAAGAATATTTGCTATATACCTATAGGTCTGGCTCCATCCCAAGTGGCATCTGATATTAATTTAGCAACTGGAGTCCTTACTTTTCACTTGTCCTTTCTTCATAGCACAGGAGAAAGTGGTTGATTCTAGGCCCTGAGTCTCTAAATTTCCTTCACAGTAGAAAAAATAACAATAAATAGTGGGCTTCATGCTGCTGTTAGTCTGTCCCTCTTTTCCTTTCAAAGTTCAAAGAGAAGTCGCACAGAATCCTGTTTCTTTCCATGAAAGTTGGAGTCCTAAGTGATGGTTTATTCTTCCAGGATAAAGAAAATGGAATACAAATGGTTGGTTTTTTTTTTTTTCTTAAAGTGTCATTTTAAAGTCTGAAATAACCTAAAATGGGCCATAAACGTGACTAAGGGATCAGTTTATATTCTTAGTTATAGAAATTGTGCTTCATGTAAGAGAAAGTAGGGTCTTAGTTTGCATGATATCATTGCTTGGAAAGCGTATCTTGTTTTTTGATACTTATCATCTTCTTTATAATGCATTATCCAAAATGGTGGTTGTTAGGTTGTTTATTATCATAAATCAGCTCATATAAATTGATCAATTGGCTTGTTCTTTGCAATCTGTTTCATGTAGAAGTGTTTGTGAGTGCTCATTGTCTTCCATTCCACCATTTTCTTGACTTGTGATTGCAGAATCACAAACTCATGGCAAATTATGATTTTCATAGCTATATGATTCGTTCCATGGAAGAAGAATTTCAAGTAATAGTTGGTGTTAGGTAAGCCATACACTAGTAAGAAAGGCCTCAATACAGTGCAGCAGTGGTTTTATTTTTTGTTTCTGCTAGAAAGTTTATGGTCAAGCGATAAAATAAAAATTTGTTTATTTGAAATGAAACATTAAGAATTGCTTTCATAAATGAAGACTAAGAATTTGGTTTGGGAATAAATTAAAACATTAAGCATAAAAAATATTGAATCCATATATTGTTAGGAGTTAGAACCAAAGTGGAGCCTAAACTGAACGCATGCATGGGTCGTGAAAAGTCGTGAGTAATCATGATCGAAGCTTTATTTTTTTACTTAATGCATAGCGAAGAAGCTTTCTTGTTTTTTTTTCTTTTATTGGCTCATCATTGAAGTGGTTATAACTTATAAGGTGCAGATATTTTAAGCAGTTTTTAAATTTCTAAGGATCCGGATAGAAATTTTCTTTTTGTAGCATCTCACAATAAATTATATGTATATCAGAAATCTTCCTATTTCCTTCTCATCTTGCATATGTTTGTCCTATGCCTTTGGGGCAGAACCCTATATTTAAGCCTCAGATTCACAGTCTACTAGCTCGCAGAAATTTAAGTGGCCGCAATTGTCTCTTCATCTCTTGTCAAGAATATTACTCGAACCTAGAAAGTGGTGCGAGTTTCTGTGCATAATTCTGAACTTTACAGAAGTTGTCTTGTAAGTGTTGCCTTCCTGATGTTGGCTACGTTGGGCACTTGCGTTTCAAGAAGCCATCTTATGTTTTTGATCCTGCCACTATAAGCGTGGGTGACAATACTAGACCCATTTTTATTTGGCTATGCAGTGTTTTTTTACTGATATTGCGTGGATACTTAAAACATGGGTAGCCAAACTAAGCCCCCTTCGTGAGACTTTCAGGTTGAACATCCCATATGCATCATTAAAACTCCTGTCATCTTTGTTCTTATTAAACCTTTTCTGTAGTCAAAGAAAGTGTTTCAGGCTCCCTTTCTTCTGTCTTGGTTCTTTCCCATCCCTTTTTATCAGTGTTTTAGACTTGGACTCAGACCTGAAATGGGATATGGCCTGGTTCTGAGTCAGCAAGTCTGACTCCTGGAAACCTTGGAAACAGGTGAGACTCTGTCAGTTTCTAAGGTTTTTCACTATGAGCCAGCATCCTGCTGGGTCCAATTGACTTGGCTGAGTCTGTGTCGGACTCAGCGAGTTTTAAAACACTGAATTTTATTCTATTTATTCCTATTTTTCGTCTTATGGATACACATAATGAGACATGAAAAAAAAAAAAAGACATCAAAAACTGTTTCTGGTTTTTCATTGTGATTCACTACTAAGATTGTAGTAGGAAAATATCAATTTCATGTTAGGAATGCCTGCTAATGTAGCACTTCAAATTAATGATGTCCTTTTTTAATGTCTTGCAGTGCGCCTCTATGGGGATTTGTTGTTGCTTTTTTGTTATTTAACATAAATGGTAAGCTGGGCTCTGTTCTAATTTTCACCTTTTCTATTTTAGACATATCATATATATGAAGTTGTTCATAAGTTGAACTGTTTCCCATTATTTCATAAACTTTCAGTCATCATTCAGCCTCAGCTGTAATCAACTACAAATGTTACATCTAACTCTAAATAACTAAGAATGGTTTTCTTTTTCTTTTTTTCTTTCTGACCAGTACAAATGGTACACAGCACTGACAAGATATCAAACAATGATTTGCTCACTGTTTGCTTGCAGGCTCTAATCTTTACTTTTGGATAGCCATCATCCCAATTACTGTAAGTTTGTTACACTAGATTAGTTTGGAGAGTATACTCTTATTACGTGATATTGAGTTGATAATTGGCATGAGATTGAGTTCAAATTGGTGTATCATTTATACAGCTAGTTCTGTTGGTAGGAGCAAAGTTACAGCATGTCATTGCAACCCTAGCCCTAGAAAATGCAGGTATAACGGGTTCCTTTAGAGCAACAAATCTGAGGCCTCGGGATGATCTTTTCTGGTTTAGGAAACCTGAATTCCTCCTTTCTTTCATTCATTTTGTTCTTTTTCAGGTAGGTTGGCTCCATATGGAGGTTTTTGAAACTTATATCCATCTGTTTGAGAATATCCACAATCTAACCATATGCTGCTTAAATAATTTTTCTTGGATTTTTTATGGTTTTGCAGAATGCTTTCGAGTTGGCTTCCTTTTTCTGGTTTTGGGTATGTATGTTGACGCAGCCTGCTTCTATTCCCTTATTGGTCAATGGCATTTTGTAGCCTATTTGTTATTGCAGTTCACTAAGTTGATTTTTGTAAGAAAAGAAAATCTTAATAAAATTGGACTGGAAGGTGGTTGTCCAGTTTAGTCTGTCTGGTTAAAGTTTTTCTCATCTTTGGGCTCTGATTATACGAACTCATTAAAATCAGCTGGTTCGACCTGAACTCGATTGATTGCAATCCAGTCCGGAATAAACCAGCTGGTTCGATCTAGTGAGATTGCTTTTTTTTGTTTTGTAAGGACTTATTTAGTCAATCAAACCAGCCAGTGTCGCCTGGTCCACTTTAAGTTTTCTTAAGTTCTGGATTGGAAACTCAGTATGGACCTCTCTGTGCAAATTAAATTTAGTGACACTCGAATAAAACACAAACTCTTTTGAGTTGTTGGTATAATTAAAATTCTATGGACACTTCTAAAATCTAATTAGAGCCCTGTTTAACCTTTTCAGTGGCAGTTTGGGTACGATTCCTGTTTCATCCAGAA
The DNA here is from genome assembly GCF_000471905.2 of Amborella trichopoda. The sequence goes on along the minus strand of NW_006494916.1, from coordinate 8,520,603 downwards.
CCACTTGCTTGTGTATGTACGCCTCGTTCTGGGGTGAGTCGTGTTATGTAACCATTTTGATTCTTTCAATTGATGATTTTATCAACCCAGCTTTTGTTAACTTTTTTGCCTTCCCAGCTTTGCTGGTCAGTTTTTATGCAGCTACAGTACCTTGCCACTCTATGCATTGGTGACTCAGGTAATGGTAGCTATTTTTGCACTTTACTTCATGAAGTTTCATAACTTATATCCATGTCGAGTCCCATTTAGAATGAAATTTGACTTTTTGGAGTGCTCATTGGAAATGCTAGCATTTGGTATATCGTGAAGATCCATAGTGCAATGTTTACATAAGGGTTATTATATTGAATAAATCATATAATAAGATCATTACCTCTGGTACTAAAAATTCATGATGATTCCTAGCTATCAGATATAAAATTGGATGCTTGGTGGTGTACCATTGATGGCGCTCGAATTCAGAGAAAATTATTCTTGGATTTTGTGCAGAAAAAATGCCACCATAGCTACCTGATTTTACTCTCTGATGGCTAGAGTGATTGGGACATTTTTATACCAAAAGTAAATAGGCTTATATGATATAATATCTATTAATAATACAAACCTTGTAAGAACCTACTTTTGTGTTTGTGCTATCATTAAGGGGGCTCTCTGACCTCAGTCAAATGCTTTGAGAATTAAAATCATGGTAGCGCGCACAGAGAGAGAGAGAGAGAGAGAGAGAGAGAGAGAGATTATTTTCTGTTTTGACGATATGGGATGGTGGAATCCATTGCTTGTTTTACTATTGGGCAGATGGGTACCAACTACAAAGCAGCATTGATTCCAAGGAGGATACGAGAAACAATTCATGGATGGAAAAAAGCAGCGAGGAAGAAACGTCGACAAGGTTTCATAACAGATGACTCGACAGTGCGCACAGATACGAGCACGATACATTCGAGTGAAGATGAGCAAGATCCACCAAAAGAAGAACACAAAAACAATGGAGTCATTGAAGAAGTGGAGCTACAACCGGGTTCAAATGTGCCCATTGCTGCTAATGAGGACTCAAACTCAAGCAATGCTCCACTTCTTAGAAACTCAAGTTTGGTGGTTCCTCTCACTTCAACAGAGGGCCATAGAATGAACATACAGAGATCAATGTCTATGCCAGTACGGCGAGAGTAAGAAGGTATCTTGCACATATTCTTGATTTTGGGAAAAAATTGTATGAGAAAGAGAGTGTTGCGTGTGTTACAATGTATCTCTTCTTTTTTTATGGGTTTTTTTGGATAAATATGATGTATGCAAGAACATGTGTAACCCTAATTCCTCTGGTTTTAGTGGCGTAAGTAAAATAGTTTACTATCTCTACACAGACACCCCTTTTTACGTAAGAAAGTTATATGTGCAGTAACGAATATTGTTCCTCTTTTTAATTATTTATTTTTATTTTCTTTTGCAGCAGAAAAGGATTCAGAACAGTGTTTTAATGTCTGCAATATTTTCTTTTCTCTTCCACTAGAGGGGCATTTGTTAGGACTAAGTTTTGGGCTCTCTCTCTCTCTCTCCATTCTGAATCACAGAAAGTGATATTAAGACTTTTGGAGAACCTTCTTTTTTCCATTTTGTAGGTTTTCTTTTTCATCCAGAAATGCGTTAGCACTTTTTTCCCAATTCATGTAAAACTTGTAACTTTTCTTTTTCATCCAGAAATGCGTTAGCACTTGGAGTTGCGTATAATGATTATGCATAATTCCAGGCTCTAAAGGAAGGCATTCTCTTAGTTATTCATATGGGCTATTTCCTGATAGAGATAGAAGTAGATACTATGAAAATTGCTATGTCACATGATACCTGCTGTTCAAGTCTCTCGCCCCATATGTGGTCTATATGGTCTTTCGAGCCGAACATGGTAGCTGATAGCTGATGTTCTCGTAGCGGGCTTATGCAGGCACAACAATTTGGTATTGTAGACCGACAGACTTTCTCTCTCTTCCATTATTACATGACTTAGCATGGCTACCCTATTATAGGGTGTAAAGGTTCACCCAGTTACGAGTGGCAACAGGTCGGGTAGGGGTCAAACCTAGACCAGATTGGACCTGACCCCCCAAAAAAAAATTGTATTTAAATATATTTAAACATTATGTTAAATATATACAACTAAAAATATATGCTTGTCTTTATTGAGATATTAATTAAATAATATTAAAATATTATGTATTCAATGTCATTTATATAATAACACTATTTGGGTTGGGTCCACATGGACCCGGACCCAAATAGTATTTGGGTCCAATATTTGGATATGGACTCAACCTGTCGAATTCAATTCTAGGACCTATACCCGGACCTATGTTAGTTCCGGACGTGGGTCTCGGGTCGGGTCTGCGTCTATTGCCACCCCTACTTTCAGGGTCTTGCGCCTTAGCTCACTCTTTAGAATTATAGTCTCTGGTTCATGAGCAAGTTTATACTTGCTACCTCAAGCAAAATAACTACTTAGGAGGAAATTTTTTTTTTAATCTAAATGTTTTTGATCAACGTTATAATCACCAAATAGGTTAACTTTTACAATACTTCACCTACGGCTTTATCATTGTCTAAAGTTCATTATACGGTCACATATGTCGGATAGTGTTTGAATTTTAATATTTTTTTAATAATCATAATGATCTGAAATTTTGTAGGCGTGTGAGCTTTAGTGAGATGTAGTTGAATAAAATATAAAAAAATAAGTTGGATGAAAAAATGACATAAAATACCCAAGTTTCAAGGGTATTTTCATCATTTTATTTTATCACTATTATTTTTTTATATTTTATTTTGGTGTGATTAGGTCATGTGTATATATGCCCCAAATTTTAGATAAGTTTGGATGATAAAAAATTTATTAAAATTAAAATACTATGAGATAATTGTGACCATGTGATAAACTTTAGATTTAGACAGTGTTCATCTACAAGACTTTTGTAGTGTTTTCCTCTCTCTCTTTATATATATATATATATATATATATATATATATATACTAC
>NW_006494916.1:8482531-8503831 GCF_000471905.2 Amborella trichopoda | reverse complement strand
ACTACAGCAAATGTCCACGGCCCAGATTGAATCTAGGCCGATCTAACGATCACGGATGTCTGATAGTGTTTGAATTTGAATTTGTTTCTACAAATCTAAATTACTTGAAATTTTAGACGTGTGTTCTTCAAAAATTGGTGAATCTACGAAAAATATAAAAAATATTTTGACATAAATAAATTGACCAAAATACCCATGAAACTTTTTGGGGGGTTTTTGATCAATTTGTTATTCATCAATTTTTATTTTTATTTTTTTTAGGTGCGCCTTGATGTGAAGAACATACGCCTAAAATTTCCAGTGATTTAGATTTGTAGAAAAAAAAAATTAAAATTCTAATACTATTGGACATTTGTGAGAATCAGATCTGTCACGTAATGGGTCAGATTCAATCTGGGCCATTCGCGTATGGTTGTACAATAGTGACTCCTTATATATATATATATATATATATATATATATAAGTCTTTTAAATGCCTATAGGCGAAAATGAACAGTGATTTTGTCTACTCTCATCACCGTCCAAAATTCATCGCACGATCACGATTGAACAATAATTTAAACCATTTTTGAATTTTAAAATTTTATAATAGATAAAATAGATTCTCATGCCAAGTTTTTTACATTCAAATTACATCTTATTATAAAATTTGGAGGTGTACCTCATTTTCGTTTTAATTGTTTAAAGTTGCAACCTGTTTACAATACTTTTTCGGTGCAAGACCATGTGGGCTGGCAGATCACCAATATTTTTTTTCCACTTCTAAGTAAATCAGTTTTTTGGCATGCCAATCTTAATCTCCTTTGTTGTGTGACCTAGGGTTCATGTTCTGGAACCAAAGTGGGTTGCAAAGCTTCATCCATCCTCTACATAAGGTTAGGGCAATCCCACGTGTGGACGCACACGACAACAAGTGTGGAGCCCTCTTCCAAGTGGACTTATTCAACCGTGTGAAGAGCATCCCACGTGTGGGGAGCACAGCGAATTGGATGAGTACCACAACAAATGAAGGCGAATAGGTTTTTGCACGTGCTAACAATGTGTTTTGCCTTAAAATAGAGGGATACTCTTGTCTTTGAACTAAATGTTGATAAAATAAGCATGGACCTCACCAAAACATGTGCGTCCTCTAATGCATCATACGTCCATTTTAAAGATGGACATAAAAAAAAGGTACATCCAATAAAAGTTATAATGGTACTATAAGAGAGAATATTTAAAACTATCGTTTTTATTTTGCAAAAAAAGAAATTCCAAATTCGTTATCATCAACAAACTCTAAAATTTTGGCTAAATGTATTTGTATGTTAGATTTTAAAGGGGGACCGTACATAACATATAAAGAGTGGTTGACTCACTAAACTGGTGCACACTACCTTTAGTCAAAGAATCTATTTCACAATTAGCCTCTCGACAGCAATGATAAAGCTTAGCAGAGAGATTAGCTTAATCATTGCTCTAATTTCATAAAAAAACTATGACTGATCCCATTGGCAAAATCACTTTCAATAATCTTATACGTCTCGAGATTTGAAATGATTATGAGTCCCTTCAACAGGTCTTTAGTTTTTTTTTTACTCACTGTAGTTGAACTACAAGGCCTAGAACAAGAAAAAGGGATCTACCATAGTTATTTCTTATAATTTTTCAAAAACTAGCGGGATTTGCCATCAAAGTTAAGTTTGATACTTCTTTCAGGTGGAAATCCTAGGGGTCATCCAATGTTGTAGCACCATTCTAATGATGTTTAGGGTTTGGATATGTAGGTTTTAAGAGTTTCCTACCCCAATTCTAAAGGTCCATGGTGAAAGGGCAGTGAAGAAGGAGGTGGTCCACAGTTTCATTATCAGCTTTGCAAATGATGCATCGTTTGTCAAAATGAATCATCTATTTTTCAAATTATTAATAGTGGCCAATTTACTTTCGAAAGCGATCCATAAGAAAAGCTGTACCTTGACAGGAACATGTAACTTCCAAATTCTTGCTAGATCCAACTTCAACGACTGTCTGCGATCTTGATAGAGAAGCCTATATATTGATCTAACAGTGAACTCACTTGAGTAATTCAATAGAATTGTGAAGCAATTCGACTTCACCTTATAGACGAGGCGAGTTTTGGGCGCGTTGGTTGTACATTTCTATTTTTTAGTTTAATTTTATTAATATTTCAAATCTAAATTAGATATGTTAAAATATCTTTTCGGTCATTCCTAATAGCCTCCACGATAGTGGATCTCTTATAAAGAGGGCTATTTATAAAGGGAGCAATAACCAGCATACCAATCTCAAGACTTCTTGTAAAGAGGTCTATTTATAGAGGGAGCAATAACCAACAGGCCCATGTGTTACTTAAAGATAGCCAATGTGGTACTCAAAGATAAAAAGCGGCGCTTGTACTATACATAATTGGCTTTGATGTTTATTTTTTTAAAAAAAATAATTAAGTCGGATTCGGGTAAGTTATTCGGAATCGTTCGAGTAAATCACATCGGTGAGTGCTCGAGTACCTTTATCGAGTCAATTTTCCGAAAAGGGTAACTCGGCCAAGACCCATACCATCCCGGAATTGGTTTTGATTTGATGGGATAATGCCATTGCTTTTTTTTTTCTCTATTCCTTTTTTACCCCCGGTATCTACTCGAGTTTGAAATGTATATCAATATTCACTGCTCACGGGTTTCCCTCGCCTGTAAAGATCGCTCGAGTACCTCCTGTTATTTTCCTGTCATTAGTCTCTTAAGTTTCAAGTGTAGTAGGTTCCAATTAGAACGAGCAGTGTTTTAAAATCCGACAATTTCTTATTTGAATGTGAATCGGTCAGGACTGAACCAGCTTTGAAATGACATTACTTCTAGCCTAGTTCCTCCTTGAAATGTACTTTTTCATTTATTTTTTTTTTCTTTTAAGTTTATCTAATGTTGTTTGTGGTCTCTTCTAGATCACCAACCTATAAACCTCTATTTTAAATTTTATTTATTTTAAAATTTTTTGGATAATCAATCTAGACGATTTGAAAACAATCCAAATTGTCAATACAACCATTCAAATCGAGATTGGAGATGGACCATCGACCCCACGGATCAGATTTTTTAAACATTAAAAAGGTTGGTCAAAGACTTAAGTTGGTTACCCGAGAGATCGCTCTCAGTGTAGACAAATATCGTGAACATTAAACTTTAAAAAAGTGAGAAGAGTGATAAGGATCGACGTGGCTCACTGTATTTGGAGGTTTTAGCTTCAAATTATCATCAAGCTTTTAATTTCACTAAAATGCGAAAGGTGTCATTATTTACTTTTTAATACAAGATGCCACAATCTCTCTCTTTCACCCATTTTTATGAAATTCGGTGGTTACGAGTGTACTATTAATTAAAATTAAAGTTTAAAAAGCTTTTTTTCAACTTTATGACATATCCTATATTGATGAATTTTATATATGATAGGCATGAGTAAATGTGACTTTTTGCACTGGGACAAATTGTTGAGAAATTTTGTATAGGCTTCTAATTCTTCATATTCTATTATGGTAGGTATTTTTTCTGTTTTTTTTTCAAGCAGTAAAAAGAAATTTTTAAGGATTTCACCGTACTTCTTCATTTCTTAATTTTTTCTTTTATTGACTTTTGACCACAAAAATTAGCCTTCACAAATATTTTCATATTATTTTAACTCAAAGACTTTTTTAATGGGTGGAAAGAAAAAAAAATGTTAAAAAGTTTTTGAGTTGAAATGGTATAAAAAAATTTGTTCGTGCTAATTTTTATTGTCAAAAGTTAATAAAAGAGGGAGATAAGAGATGAGGGGGTACGGTAAAATATTTAACGGTTTCTTTATGCTACTTGAAAGAAAAACGGAAGGAGGGTCTACTATGAAATAATATGAGGAATTAGATGTCTATACGGAATTTTTCCTAACTTGTTCTATAATATACAATACCAATATAAAATAATAATGTTGTTATGCCCAGCTAAAGAGATTAGATTTGTGTTAAGTAGACAGTTAACGTAAAACTTTATCAAAACTTATTATGAATCAAGAACCTACAGGTATTTCCTTGAAGCAGCACATTGTATCATAACCCGAGCAAAGTGAGAAATGAGTAAGGGTTAACTAGAGCGTTTCTCATAAACAAGGCGCGGTAGTGCTTCTTAGTTGCGATGAAAAATAGACAAAATTTTTAGTGACATTTTGAAAAAACATATGGGTAAATGAACTAGTCCAAAAAAATAGGACCAATCCGAATTAATGACGATGATAACTTTGGAAAGAAACGTGGAAAGATCAACGTAACCCATCTCCGTGTCCACTCCACTCCCTCTCTCTCAACGTTAAAAGTTAAAACCAAGGTTCCAAAGCGGTTCACTTCTAGGAACAAAGTTAAAAAAACGGGTGCTACGTCTTTTCCACTTTACAATGGTGATGGTCGTTATAACACAGATGAAAAACGGGAAGGGATGAAGTATTAGAATGGTAAAAGAAATGGAAAATAAGGAAGGGAAATTTTGGGAAACAATTGAAAATTTTGTTTTAAACTTTTCTAGGATTTTGTTTGAATACAATGACCGTTATTTTCAATATTTTTACAGTAACGGCTGTTATTTTCATTCTTCATTTTCAAGTATCATTTTTTCAGTAAAACCAATATCAATATCATGGGCGTGAATCCATTTTGTAAACGATGCTGTACAGTATGGGATTGTGTACAAAGAGATCATTTCTTTTTCATATATATCATTTTTTTTCTTTAAATTTTAAAATGGGTATTTGTAAGAATGTTATTGAATAGACACAAAGTGTACAAATGGGTATTTGACATCTAATGATTGAGAATGATTTTGACTTTCATGTACAAAAGATAAATGGTCTATTTTTAGACAATCCGTGAAAATATATGTGGCATTTTTTCCCTAAATAAACCATTTTTATGCTCCTTGTTGTTTTTATTTATTGAAAATGTATACAAAATGGATCGTTGTAAGAGTGTTACTGAATAAACACAAAGTTCTAAAAAAAAAAATTTCGGACTTCATGACTCACATCAAGCCATCCAATTTGACATCTAATGAGTGAGAATGATTGTGACATCCGTGTACAAAAGATAAAAGGGAAAGTTTATGTAGAGCCTAGGCTCTAAACAATCAAATTAGAGCCTACCTCAAAAATTTCACCAGATGAGGTTGTTTTGACACCCAAATAACATCAAATTGATCATCTCGACATCAACATGCATGGACATGAGAAAAAAATGGATGTCAAGTTTTGGAAATAGTGCATCTTGTATCGCATTTTTTTACTATCAATTTTCAAGATTTTCAACAGTTCATAAATCTACTCAATCTATACTATTTTTGAAGTTTTAAATTTTATAATTAAAGATGAAAATATATTTTAAGGTTATTACAAAGTTTTATAATATTAAAACCATATTTCTTGATACTATTTGAAGGTGGGCTCAAATTTGATTGTTTAGAGCCTCAGATATATACAAACTGTACCCAAAGATAAATGGTTTTTTTGTAAATAATATCTAAAAATACATGTGGCATTTTTTACTTATTTAGACCATTTTTATGCTCCCCAATTTTTTTTATTGAAAATATGTATAATAAGATTATTTATTTTTGGTTAAAAATTATCACAATTATTAATTGATTGTTCGATGTAGAATGGGGTGATCAAGGATGCGTCAGGGACAATATCAAAAATAAAATTTTTCAAATTGTTGTGACACATTTAATCCGTTACCTAAAAATTCAATGAATAATAATGATTATAACCCTGTTGGATTAAAAAATAAATGGTTTTATAGTATACAACTCTTTTTTTTAATTATGGTAATTACTTAACTCCACTAGGCTAGCTGGTCAAAGTGAAAGGACGTCATGTTATCATAACGTCTTGAATTATTATGAAAACAAGACCCCTAGCCCCAGGTTTTAGAAGCTTACAGCCTACTCTAGGGAGATTACACTATAGGGTCCCTTAGGAGGATTTTATGAAAGAGGCCATTTGTACATTTTTTTAAAATTCAAAATTTAAGATACTTTAAAATCACAAGTTGAGTGTTTAAAAGAAAAAATGGAATTGGGCATTTAATTTCATAGACACTTGAATGTGGCAGTTGGTCTTATATTCAATCTTAAGATGATATTTTTTAAAGACATTTTAAAAAGTTGGGGTCGTAGTAATATCAATAGATACAATTTTCCAGCCTACAATCTTTTAGTCAAGTCAGATATCTTTTGACTTTTCAATCAATGAAACTTTAGGGTCTATGGTAAAAGACATTAAATTTTTTATGTCCCAAGTCTCAGTAAAACAAGTGGTTTGTGTTAAGTAGACAGCTAACATAAAATTTTATAACATCTTATCATAAACCTTGAATCAATGTTATATACTCATATTTGGGTGCTCTTTTTAAGTGATGGGCCACACTACCCTTGTGCAGCGAGAAGTCTAGATAAATAGAGAAAAAATAATGTAGTACCTATTTACAACAACAAAGGAGACACACAAAATTATACGAATTATCAAGTGATCAAACTTGTGAGCTACATTATGAAGCTGTGAGAGAGATTGGTTGAGTAACGATTAAAGCATGAAACAAGTTTATCTAAAAATCAATTCGGTTTTATGCCAGGGGGTCAACTATCGAAGTCATTTTTCTACTTAGACAATTGATTGAGAAATTTAGGATGAAGGAAAAATACCTCTACATGACCTTTATTGATTTAGTGAGAGCATACGATAGGGTACCTATAGACTTAATTTAGTGAGTGTTCGAAAGTAAAGGAAATACCAAAGGCTTATATTGACATGGTGAGATATATGTATTAGGGAGACTAACTAGTGTGAGGATTACTAGAAGAGAGACAAGTAGGTTTTTAGTGACAGTGAGACTTCATCAGGTTAATACTGAGCCCATATCTCTTTGTTTTGGTTATGGACGAGTTAACCAGATCCTTACAAGATGAGGTACCATAGTGTATATTGTTTATGGATGGCATATGTTTTATCGATGAGACCAGAGGTAGCATCAATGCAAAGTTAGAACGTTGGAAGGATGCTTTATAATATCAAGGTTTTAAAATTAGCTAGACGAAGACATAATATGTATAATGCAAGTTTAGTAATAATAAGAGTAAAAACAAAAAAGTAATTAATATTGATGGTCAAGATATATCTAAAAAAATATTTTTTTTAGTATTTACAGTCGATAATCCAGGAGAATGAAGATATTGATGGAGATATTGTTCATAAAATTGGAGTTGACTGGGTGAAGTGGAGATGTGCATCCGGAGTTTTATATGATCGTTACATACCATTGAGACTGAAGGGGAAGTTTTATAAGACGACAGTAAGACCAGTCATACTTTATGGGATAAAATATTCAATGGTCAAGAAACAATATACCCATAGGATGAGCTTAGCAGAGATGGGGATGTTGATACATATGAGTGGCAAGACAAAAAATATAGAATTCAGAATGCATATGAAGAAACTTAGGTATAACTTTAATAGGTGTAAGATGAAAGAAAGTAAACTTAGATGTGCTGACCGTGCAAAGTAAACCTAATATAGCACCTGTTAAGAGATGCGATTTGGTTCAAGTAGAAAACTCTTAACAAAAAAAGAAAATGCCCAAAAGGATATAGATATAAGTAGTGAGAAAAAATATAGTGACTTTTTGTCTTACTAAGGGTATAGCCATTGATTAATAAGAATGGATGAATATGATTCATGTAGCCACCTCAAATAATTGAGATAAAGCTTCGATGATGATGATGATATCGATGATGAAACTTTGGGATCCACTTTAGAATCACTGTTTTAATATTTTAAGAAAAAGGGATCGTAAGTTTCTAATACTTGGATTTGACCCATTTAAAAATTGGACAGTTTCGGCTTAATCTTAGGCTATTATAATTATTAAAGAAAATTTAAAATATTCATGAGAGACGAACGATTCAAGAAATTACCCATTTGCAACTATTCTAACTCAATGCTATATATCGTTAATGGGTATTTTGAAATTAAATCAAAATATATATGAAAGTGTTAAATCGTTCATCTGTTATGAGTAATTCAATAATTTTCTCTAATTAGGCGAAGTATACATGTTTTTCTATAAAATTCGATCAAAATGTATATGAAAGTATTAAATTGTTCGTCTCTTTTGCGTAATCCCATAAATTTCTTTAATTATTAGATATAAACAAAGTATTCATACTCTTTTTTTATATAGGGAAAAGTTTATATAGAGCCTAGGCTCTAAACAATCAAATTAGAGCCACTTCAAAAATTTCACTAGAAGAGGTTGTTTTGATGCCCAAATATCCTCAAATTCATCATCTCGACATCAAGATGCATGGACTTGAGAAAAAAATGGATTTCAAGTTTTGAAAATAGTGCACTTGTAACTCAATTTTTGACCATTAATTTTTAAGTTATTCAAGTTTTTATAGATCTGTTCGATCTACACTATTTTTAAAGTTTTAAATTTGATAATTAAAGATGAAAATATATTTTCAGGATAATCAAGATTTCCAGCATTGAAACTACATTTCTCCATACCATGTGAAGGTGGGCTTTAATTTGATTGTTTAGAGCCTATCTCTATACAAACCGCACCCCTATAGAATGAAACTAGTCGGTAGGGTACTACTTGCTCTTATTTCTCTTATGCGCACTCTCTCTCTCTCATATTAAAGAGCTCTCTCTCGCTCTAACATATGAAAGTATCATGATTTTCTTTACAGTGACAAAATGCATTACCAATAGTTGTCAGATAACAAAAAAAACAAAGTTAGGGTTTAGGGTTTAGGGTTTAGGGTTTAGGGTTTTAGGGTTTAGGGTTTAGGGTTTAGGGTTTAGGGTTTGTATAGTTTAAAATCCATTAAAATAAGAAAAAAAGTTTATATAAGGTTGCAACTTTATAATGTAGAGTTATGAATGGACCTCAAAAATCCATCAGAAAAGATAGTTTTAATGTTGAAAAACCTTTTGATTGATCATCTCGACATCGAGATGTATGACCATGAAAAATAAAAAGATTTTAAGTCTTAGAAATAGTGCATTTTACAACATATTATCTACACCGTTCATTTTCAATATTTTCATATGTTTATAGATATATTTGATTTTAACCATTTTTAAATTTAAAAAAATTTATAATTAGATATAAAAATAGATTTTGTGATAATCCTAAGAACATTTTACATCAAAATTATATACCATGATAAAATTTGATGGCGTATCTTACCACTACAGCTACGGATGCATCTGCCTGCCAACTGCACCCTTAAAATAATCCAGGTGCTGTTTAAGACGGATGCTTTTCTCCCTCTTTAAAGGGTGCAGTTGGCCTCCGTAGGTGTAGGGGTACGATGCCATTCAAAATTTTATCATGGTATATAATTTTGATGTAAAATGTTATTAGGATTATCTCAAAATCTATTTTTATATCTAATTATAAAATTTCAAATTTTAAAAATGGTTAAAATCAAATAGATTTATAAACATATGAAAATCTTGAAAATAGACGGTGTAGATAATATATTGTAAAATGCACTATTTATGAGACTTAAAATCTTTTTATTTTTCATAGTCATACATCTCGATGTCGAGATGTTCAATCTTCAATATTAAAACTACCTTTTCCGATGGATTTTTGAGGGGCATCTCTAGTTCTACATTATAAGGTAGCACCCTTATATAAACTTTTTCCCTCTTTAAAACTTAGAAAAGAAAGTTTTGTATAATTAAAAATCCATTAAAATAAGGGCGTGGATTGTATATACCCCAAACTCTAAACAAACAAGTTAAAACCTACATTCAAATAGTGTCGAGAAATGTGGTTTTAATAATGAAAATATTTGTGATAGCCTTAAAATATATTTTTATTTTTATTTATAAGGTTTAAAACATAAAAAATAGTGTAGATCGACAGTTCTATGAAAATGAAAATATTGAACATTGACGATCTAAAAAAACGTTACAAAATACACTATTTCCAAAACTTGAAATCACCTATTTCTCATATCCATACATCTTGATGTTGAGATGATCAATTTGAAGATATTTGGGTATCAAAACCACCTCTTCTACTAAAATATTTGTGGTGGGCTACAATTTGATTGTTTAAAGCTGGCCTCTATATAAACTTTTTTGTTAAAATAATCCAGGTGTGGTTTAAGGCTTTGTCGCTTTTTTCTCTCTCTCTAAAACTTAGAAAAAGATTAACTAATCTAGGTACACTGTGGGCCTTTGTTTTGATCCTCTCTCTAAACCTTGAAAACGGGTCTATAACTATTTTAACTAGGCCTTAGTCACTCTCTCTCAAATTGAAAAAGCAGCTATTAAGTAATTTAGGTTTTTATTTTGTCTCTCTCTCAACCTTTAAAAATCCATCAAATAATGTAAGTGCCTAGTACCATTTAGGCTTTTATTTAGTTTCTCTCTAGAAAAGCAGAAAGTTTATATAAAGTTGAGGCTCTAAATAATCAAATTAAGACGCACCCAAATAATTCACTATAAGAGATTGTCTTATTATTGGAAAAACTATCGATTCGACCTTCATATGAAAAAATCTTGAAAGTAATGTATTTTGTAATGTATTATTTAGACTGTCAATTTTCAGATTTTCAAATATGCATATTATTATTATTATTTGAATAGCAATTATAATTCATTGAAATAATGATGAGGTACAAAAAGAGAATAAAAGACAGAGAGGAGAAAAAAATAAAAGGAGAAAAAGCTCCTGAGAAGAAAACTTGAGAATAGACAAAATAGTAAGATAAGTCGAAGGGAGTGCAAAAGACAAAGAGCTATGATGATATTCCTTCTTTGGCTAAACGATCAGCATCTCCATTGCGCTATCTGTTAATATGGCCAAAAACTACTTCTCTACCCTGTAGAGCTACTATAATCTCATCCATAATAGAAGTCTAAGCCCAAGGCACATGCTCAGGCTCGATGCCCCATGCAATAACGTTAGCAGAATCCCCTTCAATAATCAAGTGAGAATTGTTAGGGTGTAACTTGAACACTCCCACCTTTAAAGCCCCAAGCTTTGCCTCGTTAATACCAAAATAATGCATGTCATATGGTATTGCCACAAGGTGGCTCCATCTTAATACCACATATTTTTCAAGTATTTATAGATCTACTCTATATACTTCGTTTTTTAATCTTCAAATTTTTAGAGATGAAAATAAATTTTCAGGCTATCACAATGATTTCTCAAACTAAATAACACTTTTCGACACTATTTAAAGGTGTGCCTCATTTTGATTGGTTAGAGCCTCTACAAATCATGGGAAAAAACCATCAACTAATCCAGCTGCCGTATATAGATTTATTTTATGGCTGTCTCTCTAACAGATAAAAAGATCCATTAACTAATCCAAGCACTGTTGGGATGTGGTTTGTATAAGGTTGAGCCCATAAACGACCAAAGCAAGGCTTGAAAGATGATTTTTTAGTAGTAAAATCTTTGTGATGGCTTGAAACTATCTATAGTTGTAAAATTTAAAGTTTAAAAAATAGTATAGATCGAACAGATCTGCAAACACTTGAAAATATTGAAAATTCATAGCTCAGATAATGCATTATAAGATTTACAATTTCTAAAAATTAAAATTTTTGTCTAAATCGAGATAATCGATTTGAGGATTTTTCGACATAGGTACCATTTATACATCTACTGTGTCACCTCGCTCTCTCTCTAAATTGATAACATCAAGTTGGCATGGAATTGCTCAGTCCGACCCAGGAATCGGTCCCAATCCCCCTCATTACCTCTCTAGGTATCATTTTGATGTAGTTTTTCTCCGATTCACTTTTTTTTTGGTACAACAAAGCGATCAGGTCCATCGATTCACCTATCCAAACATATTTTTGGGGTGCCCTATCCCCCCTCATTCTCTCTCTAAGTATCGTTTTAGCCTCTATTTAGTCTCTCTCTCAATTGAACAAGGGATGCATTCAAATCTGATAGAATCTCAAAATATTGTTTTCAATGTGATTAAGAATAGGGCAAGCTTTCTATGCTTCTCATACCGTATAGAAGTTCTATCCTTCCCTTTATCCAACCATCTATTCTAAATGGAGGGCTAAGATTGTTTCAATCACAATGTTATTTCTCTACACTAATTTATTTTTAATTTTTTTTATAAACTATTTTGACACCAAATTTTGGACGTCCATTCCTCTATTAAACTCGTGCTAACGAAAAATACAAAAAAAAATATTTTCAATAAAATATACAAGACTTATATAAATATATGGCTAATATGGATAGATATCAACAATTATTAATTATTACTAACTAATTATGTCATAACAAAAAAACGCCTAAGGACCTAATCTTAAAATTCAGTCTAGTTACAAGGTGGACCTCCACTTTCTTTACTCTTTCTCTAAAGGATGTGGATTCTATAAGGTTACAACCTTAAACAATCTAATTAAGGCACACATCCAAATTTTATTATAACGTGTAATTTTGGTGTAAAATTTTTAAAATTATCTGACAAACTATTTTTATATCTTATTATAAATTTTAAAAATCCAAAAATGGTTAAATCAAGTAGAAATATAAACATATGAAAATTTAAAAAATAGACGATCTAGATAATGTGTTGCAAGATGAACTATTTTTAACACTCGAAATCCTTTTTGTATATATATTTTCATCAATTAGAGGGTTTTTCAACATTGAAACAACATTATCCGACGGATGTTTGAGGTGCTTAAAGGGTGCAATTTCTATAAGGTTTCAACCCTAAACAATCCAATTAAGACACGCCTCCTAATTTTATTGTAACATGTAATTTTGTATAAACATTTTTATGATTATCTGAAAACTATTTTCATATCAAATTATAAAATTTAAAAATTCAAAAACGATTAAAATGAAGTAGAAATATCATGAGAAATAAAACATTCTCGCTCTGTAAAAGTCTGTTACTATGAATGAATCCCTTATCAGCTAAGCACCCAATGTCTTCCGAACACGCGTCTACTTTGTTTGTCACCCCACCTTAAAATAGGCCTCGTTACCCCCTTTTTCAGTTTCACTTCTCTCTCTCTCTAAAACCAGAGATGCCTCAAACCCTTCTCTCTCTCTAGCTAGTCCTCCGCCCCTTCGTTTTCAGTTTCGTCTCTCTCTCTCTGAAACCAGAGAGACCCTAATCGCTTTTTAGGCCCTAATCTTCTTCTCTCTCTCTAAAACAAGAGAAACCCTAATCCCTTCTCAAGCCTTAATCTTCTGCGCTCTAAAGACTATAATCCCTAATTTGATTGCGGCCATGGCTGACTTCGAGAGGCAGGTGAAAGATAGGGCGAAAGAGCTCAAAACCCTATTGAAGAAGGGCATGAAAGTGGTGGGAGACTCCTGCAAAAAGGGCTGGTACAAGGTCAGGAACCTCAGGAAATGATCGCCGGAAAATGGGTTTTCCCACGAAAATATAATGTTTTCTGGCGATTTCTCAGTTTACCGGCGAGTTGAAGGCCGTCTTTTATGCGGTTTCCTTCGGATCGGATCAGGGGATGAAGAGAGATTCTGCACCGTAGATCTTTAGATGTTTTGGAGTTATCGACGGTTGGATTTGTTTCTTTTCTTTTCTTTTCTTTTTTTTTTATTGAATTCTAGTCTGTAGTTAATGATTTGTCTTGGTGAAATAAGTTCCCTTTAGGTTTTTGTTTTTTTGTTTTAGCATGTATATCTTATCACTTTAATTTATTTTTTTGTGCTTGAATGCTTTATTTTTTCGTTTTTTAATTCAAAATTTAGGAGAAATTGAGAAAAATGAGTAAATAAAAAACAAGAGTGAAAAATTACATAAAAAATCCGAATCCGGATTGGTGTAGACGAACCCGAATTAGAAAAAAGCTACGATGATTATTGATAGGGTGCTGTTTGTATAGAGCCTAGGCTCT
Organism: Amborella trichopoda; assembly: GCF_000471905.2. Next base: position 8,489,889 of record NW_006494916.1, on the reverse strand, counting down.
AAACAATCAAATTAGAGCCTATCTTCGAATAGTGTTGAGAAATACAGTTTCAATACTGGAAATCTTTTTTATAGCCTTAAAATATAATTTTATTTTTATTTATAAAGTTTAAAGTTTAAAAAATAATGTAAGAGATCTATAAAAACTTAAAAACCTTGAAAATTGAAGGTCCAAAAATACGATACAAAATATAATTGTTTCAAAACTTGAAATCCATTTTTTTTGTCTTTGATTTCTAGATGTTCAATTTGAGGATATTTAAGCTTCAAAACGACATCTCTAGTGAAAGTTTTGAGATAGGCTCGAATTTGATTGTTTAGAGCCTCAGCGTTATATAAACTTTTCCCTTATTGATAATGAAGTCTATATATAGCTTTTATATTGCGAAATCTCAAGATTACTCGTAGCCGTGAGATAAAAAAATCAATGGTTGGGGCCATGGCCTTTGTTGGCACAAAGTTTGGGAAAATAGGTTATTCTTATACAGGAAAATAACGATCACTCCTAATCGTTGGATGGAAATAAGGTGTTTAGCGGTGTGTCTTTACTGCATATGAGAAGAAAATTTTATCAAAAGCATTGAAATTTGAATTATTTAATTAGAAAAGTATTTTCCATACCCCAATTTTCAAACTTATTTTACTGCAGCTGTATTAAACTTTTCTTAATATTATCATTGTGCCCCTCATCCCTTTCCTTTTTTATCTTTTCTTTTTTCTTCTTACATGAAATTTGGTATGCAAAATTTCTATTATAGTACATAAAGTAAAAAAGAAATCTTACTGCAAAATAAGTTTGGAAATTGGAAATCCGTATGATATTTTCTTTATTCCATGTCTTGTTTTTTATTTAATTTCTGAATGCAAGCTTAAGTGAGAATAATTGAAATTTTAAGTGTGTTTTGATAAATAGTATAACATCGTATATTTTAGTTGAATGGAGTAAATTTAGGTCATCTTTCATGCTATTTTTTGTTTCTAATTAAGGTTGCCTCATAGTATTAAAACTTCCTTTGGAGAATGATGAGTGTTTTTCAGTAGTAAAGTTGTAAGCATGAGAATTAATACTTTCCCCAAATAAATATTAGGCATTCAATAACTATTTAGTAGATTATGAAAGTGTTGGATTTTTTGAGTTATAAGTTACAATTCTGAATTAAATCACCCTCTACATTTGTAGTAGTTCATTTAAGAGAGGAGTGGATTGTAGCTTCTAAAACATAATTTTTGGGATATCTTTGAACTTTTAGTTTTTTTTTTTCTTTAAGTTTTGGGAGAAAAAGGTCATAAAGAAATACCAAGGGGAAATTTGAAGGCTGAAAATAAAAGCTTAAAGAAAGCTAAGCAAGAAGAAATGAATGACTTCTAAATCGCACACTATAAACCACAAAGATGATTTTTTACGTTTGATGTGAAATTGGGTGGCTCAAAGTGCCACTGGCTGCGATCAAATTTTAAAAAAAATTAAAAAAGAGTAAAAAAAGTGAACTTTATGAGACAATTCTTGCTGCCTGATTTACATCTCATGGCCAAGAAAGATGGTGATTTTCTTTTAAAGGGAAATGTCAATAGAGTATAACATCCCTATTTAATATTGTAGGATCTTTTTAATATGGGTGATGTTTGTTTGTATAGAGCCGAGGCGCTAAACAATCAAAATAAAGCACACTTTCAAATAATATTGTCAAATGTGGTTTCAATACTAGAAGTCTTTGTAATAGCCTTAAAATATTTTAATTTTTAATTATAAAATTTAAAGTTACAAACATTGTGTAGATTGAGTAGATCTATGAAAACTTGAAAATTGACGGTCCAAAAATGCATTACAAGATGAGTTTTTTCAAAAACTTGAAATCCATTTTTTCTTTCTGGCCATGGCCATTGTCTTGATGTCGAGATGATCAATTTGAGGATATTTGAGCATCAAAACAACCTCTTCTGGTGAAACTTTTGAGGTGGGTTTTAATTTAATTGTTTAGAACCTCGGCTCTATATAAACTTTTTCCGCAATGATTATAAGAAAATTTTATATAAGGCATTAACCTTAGTAAAGTGCAGCTCATAGATTCATTGAAAAATGTTGCTCCTACATCCACAGTTCTAAAAATGCCATTGCCCAATCCGAATTGGGAAAAAGTGGGAACGGTTTGGTTCCCATTATATTACCGTTCCCATTATATTTCGGGCTTCTGTTAGGGAACTATCTAGCTCTACCTTTCACTTTTTTCTATTGTTTTTATTGATTGATTCGCTGGGCTTGGTTGCTGATCCGGACCACCAATTCGCTGATCCAGATCGATCTTTTGGATAGGCATTCCGGGTCATTGATCCCTTTATTTTAAACATAGCCGACATTAAAAAACCCAGCAATCAATTATCTCGACCTCAAGAATGTATTTATATAAAAAATAAATGAATAAAAGACTGTTTTAAGTCCTAAAAAAAATTCTTATAATATATTATCTAAACCGGCTATTTTCGAAATCTTAAGTGTTATAGATTTGCCTGTCTACGCTATTTATGGAGCTTTCGATTTTGTAATTAGGTATGAAAATCCATTTTTAGGCCATTGTTAGGATTTCCAACACCATAACCATATTTTTTAGCACGTGCTTAGCTTTTATACCTCGAGATCTTAAACAATCAAAGTAAGGCACACCTTCAAATAGTGCCGATGCATGTTGTTTTAATATAAAAATTCTATGTGATGGCTTAAAAATTTATTTTCTTCTCTATTTATAAAACTTAGAGGTTTAAAAATAGTATAGATCGAGCAGATATATAAACGCTTAAAATTCTTGAAAATTAATGGTCTAAATAATACATTACAAGATGCCCCATAACTTGAAATCTATTTTTTCTCATATCCATACATCTCGACGCCGAGATGATCGAATTGAGGGCTTTTTAGCTTTGAAACAACCTCTTCTAGTGAATTTTTGGGGTGCACCTTAATTTGATTATTTGGGGCCCAATCTTATATAAACTTTTTCCTTACATAAAAATATAGTAGTTTTTATTGAGACTTCTTCTTGTACAATAAATAAGTTCACGTTTTGTAGAAAATTTGTAGATTTATCTTGTGTATATTCAACTAATCTATTTCTGAATTCAACCGATTCTTTTGAAAGTGCAAGTAGTAGAGAGAGATTGAGACTTACCGACTCCAATTGTGCTTTTCATACGTCTGGTGTGTGAAGAATGAAGGGTTAAACTCTACATAGCAAAACGGATTGCTGATAAAGAGAACTTTTATTTTTGTTAAATGGAGGTCACGATCATTCCTACTGAAGTCGAATTGGAATGCTTGGAGTGAATTACAAAATTCGAGAATTTTTTTTTTAATCTTTATAACTATTCAATGATACTCTTACAACTACCCATTTTGAAATTTGAAGGACACAAATGATTATGACTTTTATGTACAAAAGATAAATGATATCTTTGCAAACAATCCCATTACAAAAATAAAACAAGATTGAGATAGATGAATCATTATTTCAAGGATTAGCATGTACAAACATATTTCGTACTATTAAATTGTTTTTAGTGTCACTCCTAGTTATCAAATGTGAAATCTGACACATTCAAGCAGGAGGAAAAACTTTGAACTTTGAACATGGTTAATGGCACATCTCCTACAAAGAGAACATGTCTTAATTAATTTCTTTTATTAGAAATAGTACTTCTCTCGAGGTCTATTTCTTGTGAGACAAACTATTTATAAAAGGTGGATGTGCACAAGTCTCAATTAATTTCTCTCATAACCTATTTATAAAAGGGTTGATGTGCAATTAACCAAACTCAAAGTCTTAATTTCTCTCACAACCGATTTATAAAAAGGTTGATGTGCAATTGACCAAACTCAAAGTTCAAAACAAAATTTTTCAGACTTTGTATGTATGAAATAATAAGTTATTAGCAATATGGTTTTGTATTTGAAGGCTCTAAACCGAAGGAAAAAAAAAATGACATCAATTCATTCTAATGAGAGAAATAACTTGAAAAAATTAAAATAGCATTCATGATACTCACACATCACTATAAGAACTTCCCCCAAGACCTGGCGACTAAGCTCACCATTTTTTAGAACATTCTATAATCACTAGAACTATCCTTCGAGCCCTAAACATAATGTATATTGTTACAGCTTATCTAGGCCTTTTATTTTAAAACTTTGTATCCATTTTTTACTTCCAAATTTCATCACAAAGAGTAAAAATAGATTTTAGAGCCACTGTAGGTATTTTTCATGCCCAAAGTGTTTATTATACTAGGTTTTACGGTGAGGCTTTACCTTTTTTCAAAAGACCGGGCCTTATAGAAACTAAAATAGAAAAAAGTTAAAATAATCGGTTTCATGAAGAAAAGTAAAACTTCATCTCAAAATTAAATAAAAACTCCTAGGGTTAGAAAACCTTCAAATCAATTATCTCGACCTTAACATTATGGACGAAAAAAGAAAAAAAAGTTTCGGACCCTAAAAATAATACATACTATTAGTCCATTTTCAAGTGTTCACATATTTGTGAGAGCCATCTAGGTTTTTTCGAGGTATTTTTCATACTAGATTTTAAAGTCAGGTTTTTGTTTTCCGAAAAGCCTCTGCGTTATCGATAAACGTGGCAATAGGTCGGGCCCAAATTCACAGGGCCATACCCGAGCCAAAAAAACATTACGTGACCTAAATCTCAATAATATTCGAGTCCAAGATTTGGACCTATACCCGGATCAGGATCGGGTCTATCCCTTGGCCTTTCCAAGAGCTATGTACGGGTGTAATTACTAAATTTACAGGTGCGAATATATACCAAGATCTTCTAAGTTCTAACTACCTTCAGGTGTGTATACATGTGATGCATTTAATAATATAAAAACCAATCCAAATTTCGTTTGATCAGTTGTAAAGAGAGGAGAATAGGCTTCGATTTTTCTCTGAGATCTGAGTTTCCTCCTCTGAATTGATGTCTGTTCTCTCAACCAGAGTGTGTTTTCTAGGGTTTCAGTGTGCCTTCATGTATCAGCGACCGGCAACTGGAGCTTCTATAGGGTTTTTGAGGGACCCCACGAGTTGTATATGTTCAGGGCGCGATTGCAGGTCTAGGGTTTTCGAGAATTTGGGTTTGAGAGAATTCTAAGCTTTTCAGGTGGTGAATAGAGTTTTGGGGTTTGGGGGCATCAGGGTTTGGGAGGTTTAGAGAGTTCGGAGGTTGGTTTGATTTCTAGGGTGGAGATTTGACTGTAAAAACTGGAGGAGATTTGTACGGTTTAGTTGGAATTAGAGGGTGGAATTTCTTGAGGTTTTTCCTTCGGGGTTTCATTCTTGGAGAGGGAAAGGATTTTCTTCCATCTCCTTTGTGAAGTTCATTGTGGAGTTGGAGCGTTTTCAGAAACCTGGGTGAGTTAGAGCTTTGAGCATTTATATTGTATAAATTTCAAATGGTTGCTATTTATGGAGAATTTTGCTTTTGGCGCTGCTAATTTCAAATTTCTTGGCTTTCTTGCTAGGTTTTCAACTCTCAAGAATGTGGAAAGATGGAAAGTCCTAACCATTTGTGGATTTGACCCATCAAGACTCGAGGAGGGTCATGGCATCAAAGCAGTTTCAGAGTGCAGAGAATGGCATCGAAGTGTCTTAGTGAATAAATCTGTGTAGGTGTTTCAAAGGATTTAACCGATTTCAATGCAAGATAAGAAGGTGATTTTATAACACTCGAGTGTTTGAGCTTTTCGCTTGTTCTCTTTCAGGTCACTTGTGCTCAGATAGCTCTTTATTTAGTCATTTATAATGTTTTGAATGATGAATAGAGTGCAGGAAAGTGTGATACTTGAATTTTCGATAGGTTTTAACCAGATATCACAAAACACATTGGTTGAGTAAAGGATTATTTGTTAGACTGTAACAGCATTCAAGAAAAGTTACCAAACAATTTCCTAAAATTTTCTTTTTATTCATATTTTAGGATTTAACAGGCATAGAGAAGGTGACCCAACACCAGAAAAGAACATAAGGAGGAAGATTTTGTAATTTCTTAGGTTTTATTTTTGTAATTGGCATCAATGTGTGGGGTTAAGTTTTATCAAAATCTGGTTTAAGATGTCAGGGAAGGAATTAGGGTTTCCAAAGACTCGGGATTGCAGTCTTCAAGAAGCTGCGAGCCGAGCTGTTCTTCGAGAGGTTCGGCGATTAGGGTATTGTGGCATTGAGCTTAGAGAATCAGGGAAGCGTGTGATCTTCTTTTGCACCTTCTGCCTTGCTACTTGTTATACTGAGAATTCATTGTTCGATCACCTAAAAGGAAACCTCCACTCTAAGAGGTATGCTTTGGCACAGCATACCCTCCTTCAGTCCAATCCTTGGCCTTTTAATGATGGTATTCTTTTCTTTAGTGAGTGGTGTAGCAAAAAACAAGAACTGACGATACCCATCATGCACAATGAAACCTTCAATATCGAGAATAAGAAGTTGAAATTGACTTTGAGCAAACAAGATGAATGCTCTAAAGTGATAGTACTCAAAGAATTTGATAGTTATTCTATGGTGGTTCCTGGCGTCTTATCTGAGGATGAAATTTCTCAATTAGGGATTCGGCCTATTGGGTTTGGGGACGTTGGGTTGAGGATCAAAGAAGATACTGGGAGTATTAGCAAAATATGGTGTGTTTGGTTGGGAACTGAGGATTTCTCGAAGCAGAAGTTAATATGCGATTATGGTATTATGGTTTTCTCTTACTCCGACAATTTGGGTAGGGAGGAGATTGTGGATGATCCTGACCCAATGTTAGCCTTGAATTCTTGGTCAGAATCAGAGAATTCTGAAAATCATGGATCAAAAAAGGGAAGAATTGATGATGCCTGTCATTCTTCAGTGAAGGAGACCTCTGTATTCAGTGACGGAGAATTATATAATAAGCAAATATGTCAGGCTAGTGATGCATTTACGGCTACACAGTGCAATGATTTGTTGAAATGCTCAAGGTCTATTTCAAGAAAAGCTCAAAGACGAGAATTAAGGAAAAAGAAGCTGCTCTTGGCGGAGAGAACATGTGGGATTTGCAAGTTACAGATGCTGCCTGGTAGAGATGTTGCAACCCTTTTGAATAAGAAGAGTGGATATTTTGCTTGCAGCAGTAGGAACACTAGTGGGGTAAGTCTTCTATGACCCAGCCAATCTTTATTTTCCATCATTGTTGCGGATTCTTTCCCTTTATTCCTTTATTGGTTCTCAACATGCTCTATGGTGATTTTTATCCATTATTGGTATTGGGTATTTCTTTTTTGTAATGGAATTTTGCATCCATACACAAAAACTTTGTTTCGATCATTACTATTATGGACTCTCTCTCTCTCTCTCTCTCT
>NW_006494916.1:8457447-8480119 GCF_000471905.2 Amborella trichopoda | reverse complement strand
AAAATATAAATTGATTAAAATACAACAAAATATTTATGGGGGTATTTTGGTTAATTTATATTTTACGAATTATTTTTTTCATATTTTTTTATTAGGTGTGTCTCACTAAGATGTACAGACGCTCCAAATTTCAGATCATTTCGATTAGTAAAACAAAATGAAAATTGAAACACTACCGGACAATTGTGATCGTGCAATGAAGTTTGAAAGGTGATGAGGGTAAGCGTCATCATTGTTCATTTTCGTCTATAGGCGTTTTGTAGTATCTTCCTTATATATTTATGTTATTTATATGGAAAATGTTTCTATACTTCCCCTACAACATAGAAGAACTATCATTGCCCTACCATTAGCCGTCCAATTTTGATCAAGAGAGCCACTCACCGTTTGCTCTTAGATTCGACATCTCAAAGTATTTTATTTTTAGTTTTTTTTTTATATACAAGTTGTATTAATATGAAATTTGGTACATGTCATCTTCTCATTGGGGCGCACCTATAAAAATATTAAAAATAATTTTTCGATAAAATATAATGACTAAAATACGTATTGAAACTTTTAGGGGTATTTTGGTCATTATATTTTATTGGAAATTTTTTTATATATATATTTTTCGCTAGTGTGTGTTTAATAGAGGATTGGACATCCAAAATTTGGTGTCAAAATAGTTTATAAAAAAAAAATTAAAAATAAAATAGTATAAAGACGTGACATTGTGATTGGGGCAATCTTAGCCTTCCATTCAGAATGGGCGGTTGGATAAAGGGAAGTATATAAGTTTTATGCTGTAGGGGAAGCATAGAAAACTTGCCCTATTAATATATATTTTATTATGGAAAATGTTTCTATACTTCCTCTACAACATAAAAGTTCTATCATCCCCTTACCATCCGGCTGTCCAATTTTGATTAAGAGTGCTACTCACCGTTTGATCTTAGATCCGACGTTTCAAAGTATTTTATTTTTAATTTTTTTTTATACAAATTGTATGAATATGAAATTTGGTACGTGTCATCTTCTCATTATCGTGCATTTATAAAAATATTAAAAATAATTTTTCAATAAAATATAATAATCAAAATACCTTTTGAAACTTTCAAGAGTATTTTGATCATTTTATTTTATTTAAAATATTTTTTTTATATTTTTCGCTAGTACGAGTTTAATAGAAGAATGGACATCCAAAATTTGGTGTCAAAATGGTTTATAAAAAAAAAATTTAAAATAAAATGGTATAGAGACGTGACATTGTTATTGGGGTAATCTTAGCCTTCAATTCAAAATGGACGGTTGGATAAAAGGGAGTTTATAAGTTTTATGCGATAGAAGAAGCAAAAAAAACTCTCCCTTTTTATATTATGTTCTTAAAAATTAAGTCCAAAAATCCATCTCAAAATTAGAGTTTTAAGAGGTGACTCATTTTTACATGGACTCATAAAAACCGTGTCCAAAAGAACAAAAAAAAAGTGAAGTTAAATCATCAAAATGCCCAAAGTCTGTTCTGCTGTTACGATGACGTCCACTTTGTTTAAGCCCTCAGAATCTCCAATTAAATAGGTGACAAAAACCCATCTTGCATGATTAAACTTCAAGAAATATTAAGTACAACATTCATTTTTTCTTCAATTTAGTAGGATATGGAGATGAAGTGCAACATATCCTCCTAAAGTCATTAAAAATTTCTATAAATTTTGTACCCAAATTGATCGCAATTTATCAAAAATAATGATATAGCCCCACTTCAAGTTTTGAGAATTCAAAGTTTAAAAATAATGATATTGCCGCACTTCAAATTTTGAGAATTCAAAGTTTGGCATTTATATTGTAAAGAGCCTTAAGGATACCTTAGATTTAAAAATATAAAGTATTTTAATTAAGTAAATACTTTGGAACCTGAAAATTCAAAGTATTTTAGTCCGGCAAATACTTTGAAATTTTTTAAGTTCTAACGGAAAAAACTTTAGGAGATGTTTGATATCAGGGAGATTTTCGAGGTCGGAGTAGAACATCTCACTTCCACATTTGAGAACAAAGAGATTTTGGAAGGGCAGCATCCCATGCCCTTCCACATGCCCTATTTTTTAACATTAAAACAAGCTCATTTTTGGAAGTCCGCCCTTTTCGATGGAAAATGGGAGATCCCTTTCTCTCCCATAAATTGGGCTTTGCAAATACGCTTTTAGAATTTCAAGTTTTCAAATATTTGCTCAACTAAAATACTTCTGATTTTCAAATCCCAAAAATACTCTCATTGCATACCTCACAAGTTAGGTGTACATAAATGTTCAATTTTGGATTCGCAAAGCCAAAGTAGGGCAATATCATTAACTTTTCAAGTTATGAATAAATTAGGCATAGGTGTAATAACATGAGGATTTAGGGTATTTTTAAAAAACCAAACTTTTAGTTGATGTTTGCCTAAATTGCTCTAAAAAGAAGCTAAAACATGCACACTAAAAATGTCACCCTACAGTTGTATGATAAAATGGGCTGAATTTTCCATGTAACTTCTTTTACGATAAGATCTACATATTTAGGGACTTAAACTACTCTTGCCGAAAGGCCATATGAAATAGTCCCTCTAAAGTTTGTCTATAGGAAAAGTATATATTCAAATAATTTATTTTTAATACAAAATGATCACAATTAATCTTGACCAAAATTAGGTGGATGCATTTATTCAATTGACCAAACTCAAAGATGAAAAGAAATTTTTTCGTATTTATTTATCATATTTCTACATGAAAAAAATCTCGATTGGATATAAGTATTTTACAATAGATAAGAATTTTACAATAAGACCATAGTATAATGTACTTCCTATTTACTTATCATATTTTTGAGTGAAAAAATTCACTCGAAATTAGAAACTAGTGTGAAAATATTCTCATATTTAACCAGATGAATAAATTTTTTCACACAAAACAGATGTGCCCTAAGGTCTTCATCATCCATTGAAATGAAAGAAGTTAAATGATGAAGAAATTGAGATTTTAGAGAGAGAGAGGAAAACAAGCTCCATCACTTCCAGAGTGGGATTACACTACAGTCTCACAAAAACATAAAAACTAAAATAACAAGGTTTAGTAGAAAAGAAATGATAAATCAAAATATTTACACACCCCAAAAAGTAGAGATAAAAAACCTACAAAATAAACCCAAAATATGTATATAGAATAATACAAAATAATTATATAAACAAATAAATCAGGATCTCAGCTTATTACAAGTCTTCCTCAAGGAATTTGCAGACAGATAACGCAGTTCAATATAACATCATAGATCCCACAAAAATTGCCCTTGATTAAAAATTAAACAATCTACAGACAAAAAGAAATTAGGAGAGAAATTTTATAGAGAGAAAATTATGGAAGAAAAATGAAAAAGATGAAAGAGGAAGCATCTCAGATCTTTTCTTCCCCTCAAGATTTCTTCATGGGATATCAAAGTGCAAGGATAACAAATAGGAGATATTCATCACTGATGCTCTTGTTTAATCCTAGAGAGAGAGAGAGCGAGAGAGAGAGAGAGTGAATTATTTAGAGAGAGAGAGAGAGAGTGAATTATTTAGAGAGAGAGACAGAGAGACCTCATGTTGTGGAGGGGGAGAGAAAGTAACCCTAAATGAGTCACAACCCAGTGAGAAGGGAGAGAGAAACCAGAGTGGAGGGGTTTTGGGAATTTATAAGCCTTTCTAGGGTTTGTAATAGGTACAAGGGAAAATTTATAGTGGATTAAACATCGGCCGCCCATGGAAAACATGGACGGTGGTGATGAGCTGTGGTCCCACAGCTGATCAACTCTTGTGTGGTGGTTTCACCCAGAGGAAAAAATAAGTAAAACTCTCTTGCGGTGATTCACCCAAAAAACTCTCTTGTGGTGCATTAGTTGTTGGGTGGCAACGCGTTGTGTTTGGACTGGGCCAGCCTTGGACCCGGCCTCGGCTCCATATGGCCCGCCCAAGCCCGGCCTTCCCCTTATTAGAACATGGCCCGGTCGGGTCAAAAAGAAATAAAATAAAAACAACATAAAAAATAAAGGGGAACAGCGAAAAAATAAAAAGAGAGGATTTTGGCACTAGACATAGCCCGGCGTTGGGGGCCATAATTTGTGGCCCAGGACTTAGTTTTTTAAAGCAGGAGTCGGCTGCCTAGCCCATTGCTCAACTCAAGAGTGGAAATATAGGGGAAGGTCACTTGAATACTATCCTTGCAAGGATCATGGTATCAATCTTATTCATAAAATGTTTCACACATTCACACACATATATTATTAGTTTTTGTACGAGGAAGTTACAATCATTTTTAATCATTAATGTAAAATCTAATTTATGAAAATATGTCACAACATTCAAAGAAAAGTAGTTTGGACTTCGCATCTAAACAATGACACATTTTCAACCACTCGATTTCAAATTTATTGGTCAATGATGACCGTGTGACCTCCTCATATAAAATAAAAATGGTATTATTGTATACATTCCCATATTAGTATGGAGCAGGGTATTGATGCCCAAAATCTATGGTCCATGTTCATCTAAAGATGGTTTTATGACCACTGACTATGGTCAAATTTGATGCCAATATGATTTGTAAAAAGAAAATTAAAAATAAAATACTTTTAAGCCATTAGATCAAGATGAAACTGTCATAGGTTTAACTCATGACAAAAAGCCATCCGGACCATACATTCAAAATAGTACGTACGAGAGAGGGAGGTCATCTGTGAGGTTTTTAGAGCCAATGGCCAATAGAAAAGTTTCTCTTTAATATATAATGGAAGTAGCATTTATTTTTACCAAGGGATTGTATGTTATAATACCATTTATCTTTATTACAAGGAAGTCACAATTATCTTTACCCATTAGATGTTAAATTAGATAGCTTAAGGTGTGTCATGAAGTTTACATTTTTTGAGTCCAGTCAAAGACACACTTACAACCACTCGATTTGAATTCGGATAAGAGTAATTATGACCTCTTTATAATAAAAGTAAATAATTTCTTTGTACATTTTTTCTTTTAGTCAGCAATTTTATACCATAGATCTTTTTTTTTTTTTACAAATAGGTCACAATTATTCTTAGCTATTAATTCTATACTATAGACCTTTTTTTTCTTTTTCTTTTTTTTTTTTTACAAATATTCTTAGCTATTAGATGTCAAATTCGATAGCTTAAGTTGTGTCACGAAGTTTAATAAATTTTTCTTTAAATTATGAGTCCAGTCAAAGACACATTACAACCACTCGATTTGAAATCGAATGAACAAGAGTTATTATGACCTCCTTGTGCCATGTGATAGCAAATTATGACACTTGAATTTGCGTGTTTGTTATTGGACTTAAGTCATTAATGTTGTGAGCCTTGAAACCAGGGTTTGAAAACTTGCCGAGTCGAGCCGGACTCGCCCGGTTTGACTTGAGAATCATCTGCTACCGAGCCGGTTCCAATATAAAATCGAGAATCGCCCGTGTCCAGAGAGAATTGGGTGATTCCCAATAGTGAATCGTGAGTCTCACCTAAATTTTTGGGTTTACATGTGGCCTCCTCATGGTCGCCTCACTGGAGCAACACATGGTACCTAAAATCCTCCACACATGGTAACTCACCTAACATGTCTGCCCCCTCACTTTTCTACACGCACAGTTGAATATCTAGTACACATGACTTTATAGTGAACAAAGCGACGCTCATCCTTCGATGTGAGATAATTCCTACAAAAAAACATTTAAGCAAGACAATTGAATATATATTATTATAGAAGCTAATAAATCACATTAGGCGATGTAGCGGTGGTAGTTGACAACCCTGAATTTTCGGTGGACGTTTAGAGTTCGAACCCCGCGCGTCCTTGTTTATTTTTGTTGTCAAAAAATAAACAAATGCAGAAAATACTGTTGTAAAAAAATAGAAAAAAAATAAAATAAAAGGCTTTTCAAGATAAAGATAAAAAATATAATACAACGCTTTTTTATTTTTCTTGTAAAAAAAATACAAGGTAATGTAACAAGTATTTCTTGCAAAAAAATAAAACAAAAGGCATAAAAAAATAAAATGTACTTTGGCAGCATCATTTTTTTATTTTTCTTGTAAATAAAAATAAAAAATAATACAACAAGCAAAAAAAAATGTAGTACAACATCTTCTTCTTTTGTCAAAAAAATATATATATATAATCAACAAGCATCATATTTTATTTGTAAAAAAAAAAACAAATAACACAATAAGTATTTCTTATCAAAAAAATAAAAGGTATTTCTTAATACAACCTAGGAATAAATGGTCTAATTATATTTTTTATTTTTATAACATTTTGGTCTTTAACATAAATTTAGTAATATTAATTTAAAGATACAATTCATACAATGAGGCCATTTGAAATATCTCTCTTTCTATTAACAATCTTTTCCACTAATTTATTTTAGAAACCTAAAAAATTAAAGAAAAATAATAGGCATTTTAATAATTTCTACATTGATAACCAAATATTTTATTTTATTTATTAATTTTTGTATTATAAATCATGTAGTATACTATTTTTCTTACAATTGTCAATAATACATTTTTAATTAGATTGTATTATAAAATATTTTGGATTTGTTATTATTTATATAATAAAATAAATATAAAAAATTATTGGTATATAATATTATAGTTAGTTAGGTTGTAATAATTTAGGTTTTTTTAGAGGATTAGGGTTTTCCGCCAATTCAAGATTTTAGTGGCCAAATTTTCATCGATTTAGTTAGCTCTTTATTGAAGTCCATATATGATTATATACTTAATCCATGATAATTCTATGATTTATTTTGTGTGATGCAAATTTAATTGTCAATATAAGTTCATACAGGGAAAGAACATCTCAATATTCATAAATTGATAAAAACAATGAAAGTTAATAATGTAGTACCCCAATTTCTTATTGGATTCCTAAAAAACAACATTTATAATGAATTTTAATAATTTTTTTGAATTTTTTTAAGGCTTAATTCGAGCGATTCGGCCTGTTCTCGATCCGAATCATCGATTGGCCAATTCGAATTAGTTTTTGAGATATTCGATCCGAATCACCGATTCGTTTTTTAAACCACTGCTTGAAACAGAAGGAGTCTAAAGACCATCTTATGATGGCTATTTTGACTCTTTGTTCCTGGACTTAGGTCATTAATGTTGTGAGCCATAAAACAAAGCCATCTAAGGTCCATCGTATGATGGCACTACAGTTTTCTCCCGGTTCTAGCGGTTCCCACCCGGTTCCCTCTCGGTTCTAGCCGGTTCCCTCTCGGTTCTAGCCGGTTCCCTCTCCGTTCTAGCCTCAAAAGCACCTTTACACGTGTGTACGCATCACGCATGCGATACGCACCACTCCCACACGAGTGACACGAGCGGTACACATTCCCACACGTGCCACACACACCACGCTCGCATGTGCCACACGTGTGACATGCACATGCACACATACACAGATGCCCTAGTGTTTTCACACTTGTGTTTATTTTCCAATTACATAGTTATTTATATAGCATATTTGAATACTCATCCTTCGATGTGGGATAATTCCCAAACATCATTAAATGAAAAAAACAGAATGTAAATATATGCTATTAGTAGGCAATTTTAAACATATATGCTAAAGAGGCATGATGGTTATCACTAATGTTACTTGCTTTAACTTCTCAACTTCGAATCCTCGCTTGGGCCATAAAATAGTTTATCCCTTCTTGAGCTAACTTTTGTTCCCCCTTGGGCATATAATAAATTAAAGTGTTATTTCCAAAATTTGCACGTATTTTATTAATTTTTACATTGATAACCAAATCTTTTATTTTATTTATTAATTTTTACATTATAAATCATGTAATGTATTATTTTTATTACATTTGTCAATAACACATTTCAAATTAGATAATATTATAAAATATTTTTAATTTGTTATTATTTATCTAATAAAATAATTATAAAATATAAACTAAATTTCAGTATACAATATTATAATTAGTTAGGTTGTAATAATTTTGGATTATAGTTAGTTAGGCTGTAATAATTTGGGTTTTTTTAGCGGATTAGGGTTTTTCGCCAAAACGAGATTTTAATTGTCATTCTTTCATTGATTTGGTCTACTCTTTACTATAGTCCATGTATAATTATATATTTTATCCATGATAATTTTATGATTTTTCTTTTATGTGATGCAAATTTAATACTTAAGTTTATACAGGGAAAGAGCATCTCAATATTCACAAATTGATGAAAAAAATGAAAGTTAATAATGTAGTACCCTCATTTCTTATTGGATTCTTAAAAAACAACATTTATAATGAATTTTAATAATTTTTTCGGATATTTTTTAAGCTTTAATGCCACCGATTCCCGATCAGGATCGATTTTTGAGGTGCCCAATCGGGGTCACCGATCCGCTTTTTAAACCATTGCTCCAAAGTAATAAAATGCAATAAAGTGTTTACATGTTAAACATGCATAATTTGATCATCAACAACGTCAAAGTTTTTTTTTCAACTAATTGGGGTCAGTTAACATGAATCCTAGTTCGTCATTCTGCTCTATTATGGGTCATACCATCAATGAGGCCATAAATCTATGTATATTTTATCATTGCTTCTAACCATGTCTTTTTGAGCCTACATCTTGTCTTTTTTTATCCTTCGATTTAAACTAACTCAACTCTTAACAAGTGTTGTATTGGGTATGCACCATACATGGCCAATCCATTCAAGTATGTTCTTTCTCATCTTATCGCTTATTGGTGCCACATCTAATTTTCTCAAATATCTTCATTTCGAATTTGACCCTTTATTGTCTTAATAGAATTGATGTTCAAGGAATTATATATTATTTAAGTATTGATTTTACTTCATTTTCAACTGACATTAGCAATGCTATATCCCAAGTTCGATTCATACAACTCAACTATAAAAAAATAGAAAAAAAAAAGAAGAAAGAAAGGGAAAAAGAGTGATTTGTTATATTAGATAGAAGTAATAAACATCAAGTTGTACCATGAGAAGGGATTTAGGCTTTGAATAATGCCTATGCTTGATAGAACCTAAATATTAGGAATGTCTCCCTTTTATTGTAGCTTTCCATATAAAACTATATTTATCTAATTTGTTTAAAGAACTTAGGTAAATTATTTTCATGAGGCATTACCTTCAAGCAAGAATAAGGTATTCTTTAGAAGCAGACACTTCGCATTTTGTTCTCAAAAGTACCACGTCTTCTTCATGCAATTTGAGTTTGAGTTTTCCCTTTTATATATATATATATATATAAATAGTATCGAGAAATGTGGTTTTATTATTGAAAATCTTTATGATAATCTTAAAATATATTTTCATATTTATTTATAGAATTTAAAGTTTCAAATATAGTGTAGATCGATAGATTTATGAAAATCTTAAAATTTGACGGTCTAAAATTGCGTTACAAAAGACACTATATCCAAAACTTGAAATCCATTTTTTTTTCGTGTCCATGCATCTTGATGTCGAGATGACAAATTTGAAGATATTTGGGCATCAAAACAGCTTCTTCTAGTGAAAATTTTGAGATAGGTTCAAAGTTGATTGTCTCTATAAACTTTTTTCCATTCATATATATATATATATATATATATATATATATATATTACTCCCTCGGCTAAAATCTTCGTCAGGAGCATTTTTAAGGACGTGAAATCAGGGTTTAGGAAGGCAAATATAAATGTGAACAGAGTTTTTGGAGCTTGAGTCACTTGGTCCGACTTACGTACCTTTGAGTCGGACTAGGGAATATGGAAACAAAATTATATATATAAAAAAGTTTTTTTAAAAAAAAAGAAAAGAAAATGAGACTTAATTATTTGTAAAAAAATAAAAGAAAATGAGACTTAATTAGGTCCAAAATCATTTTGAGTTTACCTCAATCAGACCAGATTACTTAATCACTACGTACAATTGTGGGATGTAACCTCCGATGGCGACTTACTTTAGTAAAAGAAATATACTACCATGGGAGCATATTGTACATTTATTCTATTCAACTTGGGAGGATTTTTTTTTGTATAAATTTTTCATATCCATTTAAGAATCACTAGATGATTATAAAAAATAAAAAAAATTTGTGTTTTGGGTTTTTTAACACTTGGAACTCACTGTCCAGAAATTGGAGTATCATTGTACAATTATGGGATGTTATTATTTTTCCAAGCATATAGAAAATACGATTTTTTTTGTATTTTTATTTTTTATTATGTTAGATGCTGGCTTTAAGAGGTTAATTCCACAATGTAGAGACCTCTAAATACACCTAGGGTTTTATCAGGGGAAGAAAATGTATAGTATGCTCCTAGGTGAGCACGGAATCATTTTACAACAAAAAAATATAGGCATTACATGCAAAAAAGAAAGCGTAAAAAATATATATATAGTGTCAAACTTATATTAATGCGCACTTCAAAACCCTTCAAAAAAGTTTTTAAGATGCTTAAAAAAATAAAAAAACCCTCAAATTGATAATTTCAACAGATAAGGAAATAAAAAAGATTTAAAACTACAAAAATAGTACATCTTGTAATGTATTATTTAGACTTATCATTTTAAAAAATTTTAATTATTTATAGATCTTATCATTATATATCATTTTTGTAGCTTTAAATTTTATAATTAGATGTGATAATAGTTTTTGTGTCATTATAAGGCATTCTAGTACCAAAACTACATCCTTCGGAATGGTTTTGAGATGTGTGTTTCTTAAAGAAACAGTATAAGGTTGACATCTTATATAAACCTCACCCTAAAATGATATCTATGTCCTAATATCCAAGAAGGGTGTGGTTTGTATAAGGTTGCCTCCGTTCCCTTTTCGGAATCCTTTATTTTTAAGATGGATTCTAAATTTTGAACAAAGGGCATGATTTTTATGAGTACCAGGACTCATATGTAGAAATAATCCCCCTTTATGATTAGTTTTTTGAGATAGATTTTGAACTTAAATTTTTAAGCATACATAATATCTAGCATGGAAATCATTAACTTTTAAAAGCTAAAAAAAATAAATATTTGATAAAATATTTTTAAAAGTTGATTGTTTTCTTTTTGGGAGGGACACTCTATATCCATCTTAAAGATGTATGTAAGGGTGAGGTTAGTGTAGAGCCTAGGTTCTAAACAATCAAATTAGAGCCTAGCTTCAAATAGTATGGAAAAATGTGGTTTTAATATTGAAAATCTTTGTGATAGTCTTAAAATATGTTTCTATAGTTATTTATAAAGTTTAAAGCCTTAAAAACATTGTAGACTAAAAGATCTATGAAAACTTAAAATTGACGGTCCAAATATGTGTTACAAAATACACTATTTCCAAAACTTGAAATCTATTTTTTTCTCATGTCCATGCTTTTTTGATTTCGAGATGATCAATTTGAAAATATCTGAACATCAAAACAACCACTTCTAGTGAAATTTTTGAAGTAGGTTTAAATTTGATTGTTTAGAGCCTCGGCTCTATAAAAACCTTTTCCTTTATGTAACGCCTTTGAGATGCAAATGTATGCTCGACGACATAAAAATATTTTTTTCTTGGAATTTGGTTTGTGGAAAAATATTTATTGTGAAATATTTTTATGTGAAAAAATTCTCTCATGTGATTAGGTCTGAGAGTATCTTCACACCTATTGACCCTCGTACATATTTTTACACTAATTGACTGTTAATTTATGTGAAAATATTCCCACACTTACCACATGTTTTCTCATAAAAATATCTTTTGAAAAATCTTTTTACACCAAACAAACGTGCCCAATGATAAAGGATGCAATTTCTGTAAGGCATAGTTTTTATGGCAACAAAATAAAGCCACACCTCAAATTATTATCCGGAAAGCACTTCCGGCATAAAAAATCTCCATGATGGCTTCAAAATCAATCTCCAACAGTGAACAGTTGAAAATATTTTCAACATCTTATGAATCCGCAAACGCTTACTTTTAAGGTGAAATGACAAGTTTAGTAAATGTATTGCAATATACACTATTTTCAAAACTTAAACTCGTATTTTTTTTCACAACTTCATGATCAAAGGCGAGATGTTCAATCATAAGGTTTTCCGATAGTAGAACTACAATATTCGTGGAGTTTTGAGGTGAGGCTTTACTTGTTTTTATAGAACTGCAGCCGTACCAAAACATATCCATTGGATTTGCGCTGCCGGGGAGGCTTCGAGTGGAAGCTATTTGGTTCGTTTACTCTTTCTCTCTCTAACTAGACTTTCTCTCTCTATATAAAACGGTCCTTTCTCTCTCTAACGGGGAAAGAGCGCGAAATGGCAGCTTCCTAGAGATCACACTTTCTCTCTCTAACTTTCTCTCGCTGTCTTTCCACATCTTCTTCATCTCACTCTCAATGTTTTGGGAACGCGCTTTCCACTGTTCCATTCCTCTCTCTCTCTCTCTTAAGTTTTAAATTGTGTTCCATTCCTCTCTCTCTCTCTCTAAGCTTTTAAATTGTGCTCCATTCCTCTCTCTCTCAGTTTTTAAATTCATTTCATATTGTTCTCGTGATCTGCGTTTCTCTCTCTAAAATTTTGATCCTTTTCTTGGCATTTCTCTCTCTAGAATTTTGATCCTTTTTTCTCCGCATTTCTCTCTCTAGAATTTTTATCAGTTAAATTATCTCTCTCTATCACTTTCTCTCTCCTCGAGCCATTTTATAACTCAACTGCTCTCACTGTCTCTGTGCCGTCTTATTCCCTTTATCGTTGCTGTTTCTTTCTCTCTCATACTTTCTCACTCCTCAGTTTAGAACATAGTGCATTTTGCCAATCAAGGAAAGACATTGTATAATCTCTTGCATTTCTCATCTCTCTCATCCCCTGGATTCATACCTGCTGTCTAAGACTGTTTTATATTATCTCTGCATTTTTCGCCTCCTCTCTCTCTCTTCTTTCCTCATAAAACTGCTCTGCTCCTTATCGCCTATCTTCTCTCTCATTTCTTTTCTCTCTCTCTCTCTCTCTCACAATTCATATACCTCCTGTTTCCCTCATATCTCTTCATTTCTTTGTTTTCATAATCTCTCTCTCTCTCTCTCTCTCTCTCTCTTGGTGGCAATCTTCTCCCATAAGGTATGCCCTCTCACTCCTCTGCTGCCACTCTTAAGGCATTATCTTATCAATATCTGAACTGGGTTTTTTTTAACACGTTTTGATGATTAATGCATCATTTATGAATTGCGTTTTGGTTGAATTGATTATTAATGCATCCTTCCTCACAATAGATGTACATAGTTGGATCAGTTCTGATTATTAATCAACAAATACCTTTTTTCTTGCATTTTGTGGAATCAAAAGGTATAAATTCACTGTTCTATTGCTTAATTCTTTAATCTTTTTTAACTCAACCTATTCGTTATTTTTCATGGGTAGATAATTAATCAACAAATAATCCCCGTATTTCTTGCATTTCGTGGAATTGAAAGTTATTATTTCATTGTTCTATTGATTTATGGGTATTATTTGTTCCATTTATTTGTAGGCATTCTTTATATTTCTTAATTCAACTCTGTTTCTTTTTTTTTAATGTGGGCTTCTTGTCATTCTATATCATCAATTTGTTGGAGTATCAAAACACTAGGAATCATGTTTTGTTTTCTGAGATTGCTGTTTTCGTTTCTTGCTTTCGAGATAGTTTCTCTTTGTATGTTCTTGTTATTTACTGAGCATCCATATTTTTTTATCTTTATTTTGTCATTTGAGCTTTGTTCTGGTATTTACTTTGTCATATTTTGATTTCTTAAATCAGTGATTATCTGTAATTACATATCAATTATTCTCATTCAATGGCTTGTGGCTCTGTTCTAAGCCCCCCCCTCTCTCTCTCTCTCTCTCTCTCGCTTTTATTCAGGATTGGGCATGGGTAATCCAGCTAAGTCTTCTTCCCCAAAAGCCAATAGGTCTATTGACATAGGAGAGGACGAAAGCGTAGTCTTGAGCGGGTTGCTCGATGCCTTTCCAATGGTTCCACATAAGGAGATAGCCTCTGCGTATTGCAAGGCTAAAGGGGATGGGCACAAGGCTGCGGAAATTCTCTCTGAGCTTCAAAATAATAACCATGGCACTGTAATTTCTGATGCAGCTGAAATTCTCTCTGGGCTTCAAAATAATAACCATGGCACTGTAATTTCTGATGCAAAATCACAGGAATCGATGCCTATGAGTGTAATTGAGAAGAAAAATGAAACCCATTTCAAGAATTATTCGAAAAGCCAAAAACCCAAGAAGGTTTCTGTCTCTATGGGCACTGTTTCAAGTGTTTTGCTCAAAGGGTATACAAGGCCTGTGGGATCTAATCATAGAGAACCACAAAGAGCAAATAATCAAAATGTGAATTATTCTTTGAAATGGAAGGGGAAGGAAGTTATGAAAGAAGAGGATGTTAAAAAATGTCCCCCGTTGTTTTCTGAGGAGGTGAAGAGTCCTACCAACACCAACAAGTGGGACCTTGAAGAATTTTTCATTTCAATGCTTGGAGATGGCTACCACCTTGACGAAAATGAGATTAGGAAAGTTCTTAGTAAGTTTGCCTCTCTAACTGGTAGAAAGGAGAAGTTATACTCTCTATTATATGCTATTGTTGAAGAAGTGAAAAAAAAGTTGTTATATCTTTCCTTGCTTAATTTTGTGTCTTCTATTCTTTGTTTTGAAATTTGAGGAGAAAATAATACTGGCACTTCAGTATACAACAAAATTAGTTTTTTAGTGCAATAATGGTCATCTACCTTGGCAACTATTGATTTCTTTCTTTCAAACTATAAATAGTGGGATTGTTTGGTAAGTGATTAATTTGGATTATGTTTGTCTCAATGGTATGTCTTTTGCACATTGATTGATTGTATATGTCGTACGTTAAGGTCATAGGGTTCATTTGGTTAGTGGTGATCATTATGACCCTCAAGAAATAAAATGTATATTTATGCCATTCCGCTATTCCTTTGACATTATTTTCTATACAAGTAGATGACATCGTGTTCTAGCTCAAATATAAAGGAACATAAGGTTCCCTGTATAGTTGCCATTTCTTTGCTGATCTGTTGATATAGGTAAATCTCGGCAATTTTATATTCTATATTTAACGGTATTATGGGAAAACAGCCTTACTGTTTTTTAGAATGAGCAAGAAAATCAAACTGCTTATTTTCGTCATCAATTTTTTTTCCCAATTTTCAAAAGTGGGTTCCATACTTCAAAATTAGCAGGAATAATTATTATCATTTAAATTTCATTCTTTTATTTTAGGTAAAGTTCACACCCTGCATAAACATGATGTCTTATGATCTTATGCATAGCCATATGTGGAGGATCTTGGTGATGTAATCTTACTTGTTACCTTTCTAAAGAGCAATGTAATTATTCCATTATTACTGCATTGTATATAATCCTTAGAACATATTAATAAACAAATTATTACTTCTTTTGCCTATTTGGATGCAGACATGGGTATGGAAGCTCTTGGTTAGATACTATCATTAATTTTGTGCATCTTAAGTCATGATGCATTTCAGTGCTTGCATTTTGTAGTTTATTTTGTAATGGTACAAGTATTCCTTGCTTCCTTCTCAATTTTCTTGATATGCACTTGCTTGATACTTCTATACATGTGTATTCATAAACTTGACATCGATTTGGATTTGCAGGACATTGTGGATACGATGCCATAAAGGTATACTCTGTTTTTATTATAGTGTTAGGCCCTCTCTTTCATTCCTTTTCTTGCATTATGCTGAATATTTATCAATAATTTACTAGTAATAATGTCAATGTTTAACGAATCTGATGTTTACTTCCAGGTGTGTTAGGAATTGACTTCTCTTGGATGGCTTGAGATGGTCTTATTTTACCATTTTTGTTTTCTATGATTAAATTCTAGAAAATAAATTTCTTGGGTTATATAACATTGTGTTATATAGAAGGTCATTCATGCCTAAGTCTTCTCAAATTTATTCATTAAATTGAACATAAAAATGTGCAATTGAGACAGTCAATGAAGACCTTTATTTTTAGAATGTTGCTCTTGACATACTAGCTTGTGGTTTTGCACTTGAAATACTTGCTTGTGGTTCCATCGATGTATTTGATGAGATGAACAAGCTCCTAAGGCTTTGAAAAACTTGCATGGGGTGCCTTCTATGTTTTTGATGGGATTAAAGTGCTCCTAAGGCTCCTTATTCAGTGGATTTTGTTGTCTCCATGGAAGAGCCAATGAGATGGTTAGTAGCTTGCCAGTCTTGGTTTCATTCGTTCGAGGTGTTTGAAACATGTGTGTTTTGGCTTCTTTATGTAGGTGAGGCTGGCCAATCCCCATTCTTGATTAGCCTGAGTTGATTGCATCTTGGAGAGAGACAATGTGGATTTTTTTTTGGCAAGTGATCATGTTTATTTGATGGGGACTGACCAATCCCCTGCCTAGAAATTTTTGAATTATTGGACTCCTCTTATCTAAAGTTCTTGCATTTCTCAAGCATGCAAAGGGAAACTTGATCGTCCTTGGCTTTTGGACTAAATAAAAAGGGAGTGGTGATGTTAGAATTTGTTTCTTCATAAATGGGGAGTTTGGGACATGAAAACATATTACTAGATCCGGACCCGGACCTGGACCTGGACCCAACCTGCCGGGTCCATTGCCACTCCTATCCCAGTTCTTGAGGAGGTCTAAGAAATTAGTGCATAGGATCTAGCTCATCGGTGGAGGATAGTGATTCATAACATTGTCTTTAGGCAAGGCGAAATCTTTCTCGGAAGTCAGTGTCATTGATCCAAGCCAGGCTGCCTAGGCGGTTCAGGGGGCTTGGGCTCCTTACCCAAGCCTAGGCGGTAAAAATGGGTGGCGTGCCCCTGGGCTGCCGCCCAAGGCCTACGCCCCTCCAAGGGGCAAAAATGCACTTTTGGGTTGTTTGATAAAAATAAGATTGCAAAAAATAGGGTTTACGTTCATTTTAAACCTAAACCCCATTAGAGCCCATTGTAGAGAGATAGAAACCTCAAAAAACTAGATTTTTATGATTTCTATAGGATCAAAGAATTTCTCAAAGTTACGAGAAATCGATGTAGACATCACCCATTGAGATTAGATATAGGTCTATTGGAGGTTTTATAGAAGATTTTGAGATTAGTATGGAGGAGTGTATGTGGACTTGCGGACTATAGACATTTGATGTGCCTCCTAACTTTTATATGTCATTCCTTATTTTCATTTATTTTCTTGATGATGAATTGATGTCTATATGTATATAGACAATGGAGTGAATGGAGTTTGGATTATGGTATGGACTATGAGTATGGTCTAATACTCTAATGCTATGAGTATGGTCTAATACTCTAATGCCTAATGATTTGAAGTTTAAACTTCAAAGTTTGATTTTTGAATTTGAAATGCATGGAATCAAACTGTATTTTTTATTTCTTTTCCATAAAATCTGACCATAAAACAACTTTTTATTCTACTGGGCCGCCTAGGTTCTGAGCACCCGCCTAGGCATTAAGCGGCCTGGACCCCCCCGGCCGCCTAGGTGCCGCCAGGCAATTTTTGGAACACTGGTCAGATTTGACCTCAATTGTCATTGTAGGTTAGAATCTTTTGGGGTGATAGTATTTTCTGGAATAGCTAAGGAAAAGTTCGGAAAGTTTTTGCTGGTGTGGCTACTACATTTTAGCTAAAACAATGGCCCTCTTGATGGGTCTTAGATTTTTCATTTTTTTTCTTTAGGGTTTCTCTCTGGTGTAGGACAACTTAATGTTATTGAGAGCACAAGACTTCACACGCTCATGGAGGGTTGCCGATCTCTTGGAGGAGATTGGTGACATTAACAACATGTCAACAATCACATTTCAAAATGTTATTTGAGCTACTGATGAGGAGGTGGACTAAATAGGAATAATTGTTTGTGCTTGGGAAATCTCCCATTCCCATGACCTTGTCCTTGTACATGTCTATGTTTTCCTACATTTAACTTCATGTATATTGTAAATCAATAAAAATTTAAGTGTGAGAAAACCAGTTCTATTTGTCTATTTAAATGCTAATTTCATTCAATTTTGGGTTGGAAGAATTCACAATGCAATCATTTATGATATTGTTTTCATACTCGGGTGAGTCAACTCAGGCTTGCACGAGTAACTTGGGCTCAGCAGTGTGCCGCACCCTAGAACCCCAAACTTAAGGGCTTATATAAGTGATTTATAACTAATTTGAATGAATTTATATTTGATCAAATCTTTGAATAATTGACTAACAGTTAGTTTCTATACACATATTTTTCTGATTTTTCTCATTTTTCTGACAAAAAATGATCTTTACTTAGTTTTCTATTTTTTAGAACTTTTTTAAAAAAATTCCGTATCTTTTAATAACTTTTTTCTGTTGTTTATCATTTTTTTGCTTTCCTTATTTTTACCGGTTTTTCAGGATATTTTCTTGGTTTCTTGGGTGCTTTGGCTCTTTGGCCTGTTCGAGAGGACTTGGTCATGTCCACTCGGACTCGCCCTAGTAACTAGGCTAGGCCACGGCCCGAGTTCTGAGGGCTAGCTGAGTTTAAAAACACTGGTTTATTATATTCAAATTCTGATTTTCTTGGCTGTAATATTAGTAACCATTGTTTTTATATTTCGGCTAGGCTTATGGACAATTGTTCTTCAATGCTATATTGAAATATATAGAAATTATTATCCGTCATAGGTGGCATATATTGCATACAAATGTTCTTCTTTTGGAAAAGATGGAATATGATTCATATGGTCATGATAACAAGATGAACATGTGGATTATCACTGTACAGCCAAATGGATTGGGCGGTGATGGAAGGATGGTGCACTCTAGAGATTAATTAATGACATGTTTGGTGGCACCACTCCATCACTGTCCAACTCATAGATAGGGCTGGTTATCATGACCATGCGGATCTAATTATGGGGGCCCTTTTATTTATGACTATTATTTGTTTTTTGATCCATGGACATGGTTGGAAGTAGTCTGAAAAGATATGGGGACTTATGGCCTCATTGAGGATATGGCCTTTAATAGAGTGGAATGAAGAACCAGGATTCATGTAGTCGACCCCAATTAATTGGAAAAAGGCTAAAATGATGATGATGATTTGTTTTTTGATCCTTCTCTAAGAATAGTAAAGAAAAGTTTGTTCATTTGCTGTCTTTATTCTAATACTTACTTTAAACAATGTGATTTTTTTAAAATAATTTTTTTGACTAAATGATCTTGGCATTTATTTATGTTGTCTTTTGATTCAAAGTACCATATGAGGTGAAAGAGGGTTTAGATTGATCTGCCTGTGAGTGTATTATTTGCTGGATTAAATTCATTTAGAGAGGACATATGATCTTTTTGGTTCATTAATGAGATAGAAACTCCTAGTATGCTAATGAATTTCTAGATATTTTACCTCCCTAAATTTCACTACTATCTATTCAGTGTAAGGTACATCTCGGATAAAGAGCCCTTTATGGCGATTGATCATTGTACATGTGATATGTCAAGCTCTGCAGTTACTCCTATTCTTCTGCACAATATTACCAGTCCCTTTACTCCGAAATTGTTGCTAAAATAGTAGACATAGCTTATGATCATTGATATCAATGGCTACACTCCATTGCGTCTTCTTTCTCCTTTAGTTGATGGGCACAGGCTGTAGATATTGTCTTTAGGTTTTTGTCTTTACACATGGACACCTACGTCTTTTGAAGTTCTAACATAATTTTGCATATGAATTACTGATAAATCTTAATCGTTATTTTTTATTCACAGAGTGTGGATAGTTTGCTTAGCTTGTCACCCAGGAGCATAAATAAGGACACGGACAGCCTCTGCAGCAAGTTTGGTAAAGTACGTTCTGTTTCAACTATCACAAGATTGTGAAGATGGTTTCCAGGTTATTTTAATCTGTTTCTTTGTGGGGGGAAAATACTTTGTGAGAACTCATTGTTGGATCTAAATTTGTCAGCTTGTATTCACTACTTGAATCCTTCTTGAGAACTCATCTTATTTGGAAGCGTGATGACATAGTTCTTTTGCACATGCACTATGAGATGGTAGTCATTTATGATGATAGCAAACCTTAAATGGTGGCAAGAAATTTTATGTTAGCTGTTTCTGCTGAAAAACATATGTGGATGTTCGATGTGATATGCTAGGTTTCTGTCACTTTTATCTGAATAGCTGCTATTATCTTTTTCAACCATTCAAGAAAAAACATGTCCTTAGCAAAAACTAGAAAAGGAGGTTTTGTGTTGCCATTCTCAATAGTATTTTCACTTGAAATGTAGGAGTAAATTCAAATTTCAAAGAACTGAAGTGACAGAAAACAGTGTTTGCGGATCACGTATACATACCTTTCAACAGATGTGCAGATGCATAGTTGCACGAACATTTGTGAAAAATAATATTATGGCTAACACAATACTTAGTTGATGTTATGGTTGCTTAGGAAATAACAATCTTGACTAGCACATAGACCAAAAAAGGTTGATTCAAGATGCAGGTGTTGTTGATACTGAAAGAACACATCGGACTATTGTCAAGAGGTATAGCCAAGATATGCATTTCCAATTTTTTGGAAAACTGAAGGAAACTTTCTATGTAATTAATGGACGAGGAAATGAACTAGAGGCTTGAAATACACTTGAATAGTATAATGAAATTATCTATCTGGTTTTTCATGGGATGACTTTTCTCATAAATTTCAAAGATATCTTGGAAAGTCTTTTTAGTGACTTGGCTGCAGCTTGCATGTGGTACCAAAAACTGTACTGTAATTCGTGGTGGATCTAGAAAGTTGAGATGTGGATTGAAGACTAAAAATTTAATCTGGAGACATCCCTTCAGAAATTGATATAATGATCTCCATGCAACTAGGCTGCAGTGCATACTCCTGCGGCACTGCCTGTGGAATTCGCAGCTGCAGAATTTATTTTTCCCGATGAAATCATATTTGAGCTATGATCTGATGAAACCTGAGCTGTAGATTCTGGAGCCATATAGTTTATTGTCCCCTGGTGCCATAGAGTTTCTGGACATCACATGGTGTAATAGAGTATTGCTAACATGAAACTCATTGCCTACAGAATTTTTAGCTATAAACTTTATTGTCTCAATGAAATAAAAATGGTCCGCTTGGGTGTGTTATGATTTCACTCCCTTTTGAATCTTGAAAACAAACCCAATAACTCCTTTTTATGCTGCGTTATAGAAAAAATCCAAACAGAAAAAAAAATTGTATGCTCTAGTCCTATTTGAGCACTTTAATCATTGAATTACTTCTAGAATCTAAGTTGTTTTGTCGGGTGAGTTCATTGTGCAGTTAATGAATGATGAAACAACAATGGAATTACCTTTACCAGATGATCAACATCATGTTGCAGAAGTGTCTCGCAGGTGAAGAGAATTTCGATCATTTGGCTCTTATTATCTTTTTATAATTTTTTGTTTGTATATTGCACTCAAGGGCATTCTTTTTATTTGGGAACAACTTTATAACTATTTAATCGCCTTCACACTTTCAACAGAACTTACCAAAGGGTTTTTTTTACTTGTCTGAGGTAAAGAAATGTATCTTTTCTCAACAATATGAACTACTGTTTGTTGTTGGATGAATTCAATACTGTATAGATCTAATTGCCTTTACATAGGAGCATGAAATCTACTGAACCTTTCAGAGTTTGTTTTCAAGCCTTCATTTATGATGCAGTTTGACATGGAATGTTTGAAGCCTTTTTTTATGATGCAGTTGTAAATGTCATACCTTAACTGTTAGCATAGCACTTGCTGTTAAACAAGTGTAAAACATTGTGGTGCAAACTGAATCTAGGCATAAAAATGATGTGAAAAAGCTACTGAAACTGATTGAAGACCTTTCAAATTATAAAAAGGCAACATAAATCAGTAAACAAAAATAAATAATAAAAAAACTGAATGGCATCTGAGCTTATTAAGGGTATCTTTCATTGTCCATCGAATCCGATCAGAATGTGTCGGCATCAGTGTTTTAAAAAACGGCGAGTCAAACCGGACTCGCCCGGTTCGACTCGAAAACACGCGTGCCCGTGCCGGTTCCAACCGAAAACCGGGAACCGTCCGGTTCTAGAGTGGAACCGCCGGTTCCCATCCGTTTCAGCCCGGTTCTAGAGTGGAACCGCCGGTTCCCATCCGTTTCAGCCCGGTTCTAGAGTGGAATTGTCGGTTCCCATCCGGTTCAGCCCAGTTCTAGAGTGGAACCGTCGGTTCCCATCCGGTTCAGCACGGTTCTAGAGTGGAACCGCCGGTTCCCATCCGGTTCACACACGTAACACATGACACGCACACTCACACGCGCACACGTGTGTCTGAGCGCACGTGCGAGCGTGCCCCACGCACACACACGCGCACACGTGTGTCCGAGCACACGTAAGAGCGTGCCCCACGCACACTCACACGTACACACGTGTGTCCGAGGGCAAGTGCGAGCGTGCCGCACGCACACGTGTGTCCGAGCGCACGTGCGAGCGTGCCCACGCACACTCACACGCGCACACGTGTGTCCGAGCACACGTGCGAGCGTACCCCACGCACACTCACACGCGCACACGTGTGTCCGAGTGCACGTGCGAGCGTGCCGCACGCACACTCACACGTGCAC
>NW_006494916.1:8407689-8429892 GCF_000471905.2 Amborella trichopoda | reverse complement strand
AGGAGAGAGAGAGAGGTGGGGATATGACATTCACTCTGTGTGTGTGAGAGAGAAAGAGACTGAAAAATAGCTATCTCACTAAAATCATTAGGCATATGCATTAACTAATTTCTGCTCTTTCCTTTCCCCTCCTTTTTTTTCTTTTTTTTTTTTATAGCATCAAATCAAAACACTTCATTTTAGTAAATATGCAAATCCTCAGCTCATTCCAGCAAATATCTCAAAACAAAACCAGTCATAAATAATCAACCAAACCACTCATTTCCCAAAACCCAAATCTTTCATAATAAAATGAAAAGAACCAACAATTGAAAGCTTGATCTGAACATTAACCTGTATAATGGATTGGAAAAATAATCCCAAACAAATATATATATGAAACAAACAACCCACAAAATTGACAAAAAATAACACAGCCAATATTGGTAAAAAGTAAAAGAAACTCATCAAAGGATAGGGATCTCATTACACACTATGTCTAAACAATCATTCTGAGATACAAAACTAAACAGTGAAGAATAAAACGGTACTAAAACAAACACCCAAGTAAGGTTTCAAGGACCAGTAATTTTTTTGCTAAGCTTTCCTTCTATCTCTGCCAACCAACTGTTGAACACCAATAAAATAAAGGCACCATTACCTTAGCGGGTTGCCCTGGTTAAACCCGAAGCTCGAATTCACGATCATGGCTACCCAGAAAGCAATGAAGATGATCAGGAACACCAAATCCCTGCATTTCCTATTATGCCTTATGATACCACCAAGCTGGGGATCACCATTAGAGTGAGCTCCAGCTGTAGGATACCTCCCTATTATTGCCCCTAAAGGACCCCCCATTTTACCCTAAAGGCTCACTGATTCGGTGCAATTCCAACCCTAAAGCTCAAAGGAAAGTTAGAGAGAGAAGAGAGAGAGAGAGAGAAAGGGTGCAGTGTAACTGAAAGCACTATAGCGTGAACACCTTGAACTCAAGAATTATCTCCCTGAAGGGAGCCATGGCACCCCGCTTATAGCATCGGACATCTAGAGAGAGAAAGCGCCTACTATTACTCCTAGCAATGGGGCTTTAAGGCAGGTTTTGAAGCTTCAGGGGAGTGAAAGGTCCCAACACAGCACTAAAGAGAGAGAAAATGATGCTACTGTAACTGATAGCTGTGGTTTCACAATGAGAAGAATGAAAGTCCTTGAAATCAAGAAATGCCTGCAAAAAATTGCAGCTTAAGGATCCACAAATCTGCCCAGGACATGGAGATAGAGAGAGAGAGAGAGATTGGCAGGTAGCTCCCTTATAGATTAAGGGAGATTTAGAGAGAGAAAGTGAGGGGTGTTAGTGAGAGATCAAGAGTGTAGGTGGGGTTTAAATAAGAGAGATAAGGTAAGTTATGGATGGAGAATTTAGAGAGAGAAAGTTCATCTGCCCTAGAGAGGCAGTTGGCTCCCTTGCAGGTTAAGAGACAGTTAGAGAGAGTAAGTGTGCAGTGTTTGATAGATAGAGAGAGAGAGGGTTTAAGGTGGGGTTTCAGTAAGAGAGAGAAAATAAGTTTCAGACAGGACCACTTTTAGAAAGAAAAAGGTCGACTTAGAGAGAGAAAGGAGAGATATATTTAGTGAGAGAAAGAGACAAAGTGATTAAAAATAGTGGAACTGTCGCTGCCCATGCTTTCCGGCTTTCGATGGAAGAATCAATGTGTCCGAAAAATTACTACAACACCCTAGGACATTTACTATTTCTCAATACTATCCTCACTAACGCCAACTCGCCCTGATTTTAAGTTGCAAAAAGTTTATATACGGGCAAGGCCCTAAACAATTAAATTAAGGTGCAATCAAAAATTCGTTAGAAAAAGTTATTTCGATGCTAAAAAAATCCTCAAATCGATCATCTACACCTCATGATGTATGGACATGCGAAAAAAATGGATTTTCGATATTAAAAATAGTCTATCTTGTATTATATTTTTAGACCGTCAATTTTTAATATTTTTTTAAGTGTTCATAGATCTACTTGATCTACACTATTTTTTTTAAAGAAATGTTTATATAGAGTCGAGGCTCTAAACAATCAAATTCGACCTTACCTCAAAAATTTCACTAGAAAATGTCTTTTTGATTTACAAATATCCTCACATTCATCATCTCGACATCAAGATGAGTGGACATAAGAAAAAAATAGATTTCAAGTTTTGAAAATAGTGTATTTTATAACACACTTTTAGACCGTCCATTTTCAAGATTTTTAAGTTTTCATAGATCTCTCGATCTACACTTTTGAATATTTAAACTTTATAAATAAAAATGAAAATATATTTTAAAGCTATCAAAAAGATTTCCAGTTTTGAAACCATATTTCTAGACACTAATTGAAAATAGGCTCTAATTTGATTGTTTAGAGCATAGGCTCTATACAAACCACATCCACTTTTTTAAGCTTTAAATTTTATAATCAGAAATAAAAATAAAGTTTCAAACCACACAAAGATTTCAAGCACTGAAAAATATATTCCCACATTATTTAATGATGTGCCTTATGTTAATTATCTGGGGCCTCGGCCCTATACAACCCACACCCTTATGTGAATCATATAAAAATAAAGCTTTACTTGCAAACCTCATTTTTAAAATATTTTAGGCATGGAAAATCTCTCAAATGGCTCTAAAATCAAGGTCTACCATCGAGATTTGTAGCTCAATAAATAATACAGATGTTGTAGATTTGTGAAACTTAAAAATGTTTGTCCAAGTAATTTACTACAATTGCATTATTTTTAGGGCTCAGAATTCTAATTTATTTCACAACCACAATGGTTAAGGTCGAGTTGATTGGTTTGAAGGTTTTTTTGACACCAGACCTACAATTTTCCCAAGTGCACCTTTCCCTTTTGCAAGGACCTAGTTTCTATGCGGCCAAGCCCGCATACATAGAAATGTGGGCTTCTTAATAAATCTATTTTTAGATGGATTTTAAGATTCAATTTTTAAAGACATATAATATCTAACATGGAGATCATGAATATGAATAAATAAATAAATTTTAAAAACGAAAAATGACAATTTTAGAAATAAAACATTTGGACCGTTAGTTTCTATTGTTTTTAGATGAACTGCCTATTTGCATCCATCTTTAAGATGTATGCTTTACACTTTTTGGATCGCATATGTAGAAATGCAGTCCAACCCGCATGAAACAATTTTCCTTTTTTTCAATAGGGGTGTTGTTTGTATATAGCCTAGGCTCTAAACAATCATTTTAGAGCCTACCTTCAAATATAGTGTCGAGAAATGTGGTTTCAATACTGGAAATATTTGTGATAGCCTTAAAATATATTTTTATATTTATTTATAAAGTTTAAAGCTTAAAAAATAGTGTAGATAGACAGATCTATGAAAACTTGAAAATCTTGAAAATTGACGGTAAAAAAATACATTACAAAATATATTATTTCCAAAACTTGAAATCTATTTTTTTCTCATGTCCATGCATCTTGATATCAAGATGATTAATTCAAGGATATTTGGGCATCAAGACAACCTCTTTTAGTGAAATTTTGGAGGTAGGTTTTTATTTGATTGTTTAAAGCATCGGCTCCATATAAACTTTTTCATTTTCAAAAAGGCATTTCCCTTTAAGTTTTATTCTTATATTCACTAATAGGGTAAATCTGCATAAGATAAAATTCAATTTGATGATTGAATTTTTACTATGTAATGCGACATGTGAGTTTCTCGTTTTTTATGGGTGCGGTTTGTATAGAGCTAGGCTCTCAATAATTGAATTAAAGCCTACCTTTAAATAGTTTCGAGAAATGTGGTTTTAATACTGGAAATCTCTATGATAGCCTTAAAATGTAATTTTATCTTTATTTATAAAGTTTAAAGCTCAAAAAATAGTGTAGATCGACAGATCTATGAGATCTTGAAAATTGACGGTCCAAAAATACGTTACAAAATATGCTATTTCCAAAAGTTGAAATCTATTTTTCTCTCATGTCTATGCATCTTGATGTCGAGATGATCAAATTGAGGATAAACAACCTCTTCTAGTGAACATTTTGAGGTAGGCTCTTATTTGATTGTTTAGAGCCTCAGCTCTATATAAACTTTTCCCATTTTCTATTGACTTTCCTCTCATTGAAATGTAGTTATAAAATATTTGATGTCACTTAAATCAGTTATTCAAAACATAGCGATCCGGATTCGAAATAGCCGTCCATTCCTGGAATCACTAATCAATCTGGTTCTAGGGATCTATCAAACTGGCCTGATCCCCGCCTTAGAGCCCCATTTTCTCTTAAACTTTTTCTTTTTAGCGTTTCTATTATTATTCATTATTCCTTAAAGTTTATAACCCTAAGACCCCTTTTTCTTGACTGCTTTTGTTTTATTGTATTTTATTTTATTTTCTATCTTGCCACATCAGCGATCTGGTGTTAAATGAGAAGAAAACAAAACTTAAAAAAATGATAAAAAGAATCTATAAACATATAAAAAAATCATTTATTTCAGCATAGTGGATAGATCAATCAACATTGGACAAGTAAAACAAACAAGAAACTTTAAAAAAGATCTACACATCTCCTGGGCCCCTAAAATCTTCACATGGCTCCAATCCCCTTCCTTGTCCATAATCCAATCCAATGCACATGGTAACCGGAACTTGACCTATTTTACTCTCACTGGAACACATTATACACTTACTCCCTCAGGCAAAAGAACACTTAGGAGTGCTGTTCCTATTTTAAATATTATGATCCACTTTAGAACTTCCAGATGAGTATTTTCAAAAGAAAATATAGATTTTGAGTTCCTAAGCATGCGTAATGATTGCATGCAACGGTTGTATCATAGTATAATGCAACCACATTTATAGAAAACCATATTTTTTGCATTTGTATAACCCCAAATTTTGCACACATATTTTCTTCATCCTCATAATCAATCTTATGGAAAAAAAAATCAATTTGTACCCTTAATATGATAAAAATTAGTACCTTCCAATAATGAATTTTGACCGTCCAATTGGTGAATTTCAAGATCTAGACCTTGACAAATTCAAAATCACTTTTTTATTTTATAGCATTGTTAATCTAATGATGATAACACTATATACAAATTTTGGGAATAAAAAAATCTTTTTGAGGCCTATATCTAATCTTCTCACTAAAACAGATGGCTTATATTAAGTGGGCTAGAAAAACGCTTTTTAAGGTGTTTTTTTCTAAATTTTATTTTTTGTGATTATTCTATAGAATGAAAATAGTATACAACTAAAAAATTGCGTCAAACAAATATCTCTAGCATGATTTTTTAATGTGGTTGCATTATATCATGATACAACCGTTGCATGAAATCATTGCTCCCTAACCATTGATCTGACTGTCCCAACATGTGGGCAATTATCTATTTAGTACTAAGACTCTTTTTTAAGAAAACCAATTATATAAGGATGAGGCATTAAACAAACAAATTAAGGCGCACTTCAAAAATTTATTAGAGGAGGAAGTTATTTCAATGTCCAAAAATCGATCATCCCGACTTCAAGATGTATAGACATAAGAAAAATTGGATTTCGAGTCTTGGAAGTAGTGCATCTTGTATTGCATTTTTTGGACCGTCAATTTTCAAGATTTTCATAGATCTGCTTGATCTACACTATTTTTTAAGCTTTAAATTTATAATTAGAGATGAACATAAATTTTCAGGCTATTTGAAGGTATGCCTTATTTTGATTGTTTAGGGCATCAGCCTTATACAAAAATCACACTCTTTTTTAAAGTAAAAACACCTATAATTATCGGTGTTGCTTTTGATGTTTTTTTTAAGGCAGGTTGGACTAATAGATTATATTCCCAAAATTATTGGTCCTGTAAATACTCTTGAACAAGATTTACATGAGGAAATGAATGGAAGATATGCTCCTGCTGGAGCATCCATTCATTTGGTTTGAAACTTTGAATCATTTGATTTGAGACTAAAAGCCAAAACATCTGAACAAAGACAAGCAATCAAATCCAAAATGTAACAACTACTTCACATGGAAGGTCTTCCCCTATTGATCGAAAAGCAACATAATTTCTCAATATCTTTTGATAATCGCTTTTAACTTTTCAAATGCATTTACCTATATATCAAACGACCTTTAAGCAACATAATTTCTCAATATCTTTTGTTAAGCGCTTTTAATTTTTCCAATGCATTTACCTATATATCAAACAACCTTTAAGAAATCATTGAGATAGAGAAAACGTCTACACAAGGGAGAGGCCCTAAACAATCAAACTAAGGTACACCTAAAAATTTCATTAAAAGAAGTTGTTTCGATGCCCAAAAATTCCTCAAGTTGATTATCTTGACCTCAAGATGTATAGACATGAGAAAAAATAGATTTCAAGTTTTGGAAATGGTACATATTGTGATACATTTTCGGACCATCAATTTTCAAGTTTTTTATGTGTTCATAGATATGCTAGATCTACGTGATTTTTTATGCTTTAAATTTTATAATTAGAAATGAAAATAAATTTTCAAG
This sequence comes from Amborella trichopoda, assembly GCF_000471905.2. The sequence continues at coordinate 8,423,366 of NW_006494916.1, read as the reverse complement.
TCATCACAAAGATTTCTTTGTATTGAAACAATGTCGTTGAATATTATTTAAAGGTGCGCCTTACTGTAGTTGTTTAGGCCCTCGGCCTTGTACAAACCGCACCCTAGAGATGGTCAACTATATATGAATTGAGTGGTTACTTAAAAAATATGGCTTCATTCAAGTATCTTGTCGACTATAGTGCTGATAAATATCTAAATTACTTTTATCTGGTGTTGGAATCCTAGACAATCAAGGGTATTTTGATAATTTTAATCTATTTGAATAGTTCGAGCTAAATGATATTAACATCCCTACTTGTTCTTGATTCCAAACCTATAATACATTTTTTTAAAAAAAACATCTTAGATTTTGCACTCCGAAATACGCATAGATAACTTTGTTTTTTTAAAACATCTTAGGTTTTGCATTCCGAAATATGCATAGATAACTTTGTAATTTGACGCACTCGTAGCTAAATTGCCAACACAACATTGCTTGCTCATGATCCAAACCCAAACAAGGGCATTTTAGGTATAGCAAAATACTTGAAGTACTCGAGTGAAATGTACATATTAAAGTAATCACTTTGGTGATAACCTGAATGATTTGTAGGGGTGGCAACGGATCGGGTTGGGTTGAGGTCCCGAAAAATGATATGGGACCTGGACCTGGACCTGAATCTTGACCCAACCAAACCCAAATTCACTCGACTTGGACCCAAACATACAGTGGGACTCGAACCTAAATCCAACTTGACCTGACCTAAAAATTAAAATATCTATGTACCTAACTATATTTAAATATATTTTATATATTAAGACCCGAAAAATATTACCAGCCCTAGACTTAGACTCAATAGTACCCGGACCTGGTCCCGAATAGTGTTCTTGGACCCAAACCCAACCCGTCGGGTCCAATTTTTAAACCCATTTCCGGACCAAGATCAGGTCTACCCCTCGGGCCCCAAAGTTAGGTCGGGGTCCATTGCCACCGCTACTATTTTCTCATGGCTGAGCCGACAAGTAGGGACCCATTGCTAAGCTTACATTTTAATAAAACACATTAGAACAATTAAGTTTGTAGCCAGGCTAACCAAGTAACAATTTTCAATGATAAATTTGTTTTATATTTATTTTATCATATTAATTTTTAAACCTAATAACATATTTGATGCTATCTAAGTAACGATCAAATCTATCACGATATATCAAGGCTTTGTAAAATGCAGTGCTGTCACCATTTGTTTAATTCCAAAAATAGTGCAAATAGTTATGTAGAGTACGAAGGTTTTTGTACCAAATTAAAACAAAATGGAATATTTTAGGAAGCAAGAAAGTAATATTCATACAAGAGAGCCTAGGAATACATACATACTACCGATCCTTTTGAGGGTCATCTCTTTGGGGATTATGGGAATGGATCTCCAAATATAGAGATTGGTCTCCAAGAGAGAGACATGGTCTCCGAGAGAGATGTGGTATTCTCATAAGTTTTGGGTTGGTAAGGCTTCCGTTTCTAGAGAGATGAAATATCTCGGTTGCTCTCGAGGTTATTTTTCTGGTAGTGGTATTGTGTGGGAAATAAGGTATTGATTGACAGTGTTGCTTAGTCGGGAGAGTGAGTTTAGAAGGGAATATCGATGGCGGTTTTTTAATGATGTTTAGAGAGAGATATATCTATTGTAACCCATAAATGTAATTTGCATTGTGACAGTGGATTTTTAGCTACCAAAGATGTGGATGTGTTGGTACCTATGCGTGGCCATGAGGCCTCACATGTACCATATTTTTCTCTTTTAATATTTATCACGAAAAACAACTTTTTAGATAGAGAAGATGATGTTATCCAACGAGTAGATGATAACTACCAATCTCTTAGGAAAAGAGAGCCACGTTATCTGAGATAACATGAAAAAAGCGAAACGTTGGATAACAGTCTCCTCTCATCTCTATTTAAGAACAGTTTCATGGCTATAAAGAGGAATACACAGATAAAACATAGAGTTCTCAATTGTTCTGGTAAAACCTAATATTTGTGATTTACAGTTTTACGATATTGCCTTCGATTATTGGGACTTTGGCGAGTTCATCTCTTCCCATTAATTATTCAACAAGATGTAGCCCTACGAGGTGAACCACGTAAATCGTGTGTTTTTGTGATGTGCTTTTTTATGTTTATTTTATTTATTACATTTAATTTATAGTTGTATTCACTTACTTCGCATTTAGCTAATTATGTACATGATTTTGGGTAGGATCCCGATATTTGGGATTCTCGGTTCCGCAAGCTAGGAGTTCCCAAAAAAACCTACAGTTGGTATCAGAGCACAAGGTTTGTATGGGGCTAAGGCTTGCATTAAAAAAATGGTGAATGGTGGAGTTTGATGGATACATGATTTTGAGGTGGAGAAATATGAAGGCAAAATGTTTGTAAAAAGCTGACAATGCAGGCAAGTGAGAAGAAATCAATAAATCTATTCAATGAAGATTGCCAAGGCAATTATAGTGATTTTGCTATCGAGGTGGAAATTGTTGGGTTTAGTGATAGCCAAATCAATATACTAATATTTTATTTTAAAGATTAAAGGTATTATGGTAAAAAGGAATCAACTTTATTGGGAAGAAAGAAAGTGATATCCATATAAGAGAGCCAAAGAAGACATAATACCTATCCTTTTTAGGGTCACCCCTTTGGGGGTTATGGGAATGGACTCCAAAGATATAGATTGGTCTCTAAGAGAGAGAGACATGGTTCGAGAGAGAGGTGATATTCCCATGAGTTTTGGGTTGGTAAGGTTTCTGTTTCTAGAGAAAGAAAATCTCTCAGTTGCTATCGATGTTATATTTCTGATAGCGGTATTGCGTTAGAAAATAAGGTATTGATCGACAATGTTGCTTAGTCGGGAGAGCGAGCTTAGAAAAAAAGATCGGTGATGATTTTTTACCGATGTTTAGAGAGTAGTATATCTCTATTAACACATAATTGTAAACTTCATTATGATAATAGATTTCTAATTGCTGAAGCCGTGAATGTAGCCCTACGAGGTGAAACACATAAATCGTATATTTTTGTGGTATGTTTTTTTATGTTTGCTTTATTTCTTAAACTTGATTTATATTTGCATTCGTCTACTTCGCATTTAGCCAATTATGTACATGATCTTGGGTCGGACCCGGGTACTTGGGATTCCCGGTTCCGCAAGTGAGGGGCTCTCAAGAACCCTACACATAAAGATCTCTTCTAGAGCATTGCCTCAAGCTATAAAGTTTGAATCAATGTTTTAAAAATGGACACGATTTCTATGAGTCCACATATCTTAAAATTTAATTTTTGAGATGGATTTTCGGAACCAATTTTCAAAGACATGTAATCTCTAACATAGAGATCATGAATATAAATAAATAAATTTTAAGAAATAAACATAATGATTTTATGAAGTAAACATTTGGACAGTTAGTTTCAATTGGTTTTAGATGGACCACCTATTTGCATCTAGATGTAAGATTGATGCTTTATACCTTGGGACCGCGTATTGTAGAAATGCGGTCTAGTCCTTTTAAAAACATGAATCGTGACCGACTCAGTCATGTTTTGAGTCAAATCACGATTCCCAAGTCGGTTTGCTGATTCTAAGGTGAGATAGTTCAAAATAGGGGAAAAATAAAACAAAAATTGGATGTTTGAGTTTTTTGCATATTTTCAGACCATTTTTAAAAAATTGACTTTTAATTTTTTTTCTGCCTTGATGTAAATAATGTTTTGCCTCATAACATAATTAAATTTATTTTGGCCTGATAATTAAAGGCAAAGAGAATATTTTAGCCTGATAATTAAAGGCAAAGGGAATATTTTGGCCTGATAATTAAAGGCAAAGAGAATAAAAACAATGGATTTAAAATCATCAATTTAAATCACATTTGAACTCTGTTATAGAACCATGACTTCTATCAAGGCATATATATTGATTTAAATCAGGGTGATTCAAACACTGGGTTTTTAACATTTGTATTTTTAATTTGCTGTTTTTTTTAGTTATTTTGCTTAAAATCATCGATCCGACTCAAGAATCAGAATTGACATTTCCGTTCGAAATGCGAGGTGATCGAGTTAGCCACCAACTCCTAAAACATTTAGATCTTAATGGGTTGAATGGAAGGTTAAGTCTAGTTTGAAGCTCTCTCTCCTTTTTAAAAAAATTTACCAATAAGGTTGAGAACCTCTTTCCTTACTTTTTAGAAGAACAAAAAATGAATCTTTCTCTTTTTCTGCAACTTGAGTCCACGTACCTAAAGTTAGATGCTAAGGGTCCATATTGAAGGTATTTGATCCAATGTACATTTTCCATCTGGGCCTCTGGTTGTATTTTCTCGATGACTTTTGGTGCCACGAATTTATGAATTTATTTTTTTTAGTTAATTCAGTGGGGAAGACAGCCCCTATTTATCTTTTCAAATTGTTAGGGGGTTAATTTTTTTTGAAGGTGTTAGTGAGATGGTGCCGGTAAAAAATGAAAATCACAATATGGTGACTAGGATGTGGTGACCCAGCCCCGCTCCCGACTCTATGGAATTTGGTAAGGTTATGCACTTCAAAACCCAGAGAAACTTGATCGAGCTTTTAAAATTTGGGGATTGTTGAAAATCTTATTTTTTTCCCTAATTATAAAATTAAAAGCTAAAATAATAAGAAAATTTATATGAATCCCCTCTAAACGTCCTATACATAGACCCCTCTATAATTTTTTTTTCACATCATAAACACTGTTGCTGTTTCTTTTTACCGCTATGTATTTTTTTATCATTTTTGACGAAAATACTTATCTTAGACAAACACAAAATAGTTTTAAGTTTATGGCCGGTTCGACCTTTGTAGAACCGTACTTACCTCAACTCCAAGAAATTTTCCCAAGGTAGCACTAGCTTAAACTAAAATTTATTTGTGTTTGACTAAAATGAGTATTTTAATTACTAAAAAATGTTCTAAAAGTTTCACCCATGAGGGTTGATGCAAAAGAAAATAGTATCAGGGTGTAAACAAAAATGTATTGGAGGAGATTATCACGCACGTAATGAATTAAAAATAATCATAAAAAAAAAATATTGCAATGAATTAAAAATAATCATAAAAAAAAGATATTGCAAGATGGACCACTTTTTCAGCTTAAATCTAGTTTTTCCTTGGACCTATATAGAATCAATAGAGGTGCCAAAACTGCATTTTGTAGTGAATCTGAGGTGAAAATGCATAAAAATGTATAAAGCTGCAAATACATTCATTGCATCTTTTTTATTGGTATTAATTTTATTTGGCGGTGTTTTCATCACAAAAAATTAGATTTATGAGCCGATCTGCCTTTTTAATATAAAATTCATGCTTTATATACTCATCATCATCTAAAGGCATATTTTCATAAAGAAAATTGTTTCATGTGGGCTGGACAATATTTCTACAATATGCCGTCAAGAGGTATAAAGCATTCATCTTACATATGGATGCAAATATGTGGTCTATCTAAAAATAAGTGCAACCAACAATCTAAATGTTTTTTTAATATAATTGTTATTTTTAGTTTTTAATTATTTTTTTTCATATTCATGATCTCCATGTTAAATTTTATATGTTTTCTAAAAATTATGATCAAACCATTTTTAAAATATATATTTATTGTCAAGCCAGCATTTCTACAGTATGCGGGCTGGCTGCATAGAAACCGTGACCTTTTCATAATAATTTGTGTTATATCCCATCCTTTTCATTTGCCAAACACAAAAGATTCCTCTTTTTACTTTCCCGTGCCACTGATGAGGATAGAGACTTTAGCTGTAGTAGAGAGAGGGACCCGAATTGGTTAGTAAATGGGCTATAGAAAAAGCCAAAAGATTTTATACTCTCGCGGTAGCATACTATATTTTACCTGAGATAGTTTTGGTCTGAGCTTTTACACACAACACAAACAAAATGCTTCTGTTTGGATGTCTGCTTTTTCAGAAGTAGGAATTATTCTTATTTAGTTGGATTTACAAGTGGCGATTTTCCCGCTTTGCATCTGTTATTTACGGAAAAATATACAATGAAACTATTTATTTTTGCTATAAGGTCGTCATGTTTAATCGTGACCATTAGATGTGAAATTGGGTTATTGTATTTGTTCTATTGACTAAGTTTATAGTTCAAAAAAAAAATATCTCCAACTTTGTGACACACCCAAGCTATCAAATTTTACATCATATGACTGCAAGTAATTGTCACTTTCTTGTAATAAAGATAAATAATTTCATTCTATACAATCCCATTAGTTTTGCTTATCCAAAAAAAAAAATCCCATTATTTAAGTTATAAGCTGAAAAATGGAAACCTACTTGCTATAAAAATTTCACCACTAATCATGAGTCTTGACATTAGCTTTAAAAGGTTTTTTTAGTTTTTAATGACGGGAAAAAGTATTCAATGAGTTGGCTTATTCATGCTTATGCTCTAGCTTTTTAGGGATTTAAGACATTCCCAACACGTTCAATTTTGCCTCATATTCATGAATTTAGAGCTCAAAAAGTTTGCGGACTTAATAATCTTTGAAGAATTAAGGGAAAATTTATCCTTATTTCCCAATTTTTGGTACATATTTATCAAGGGACCTAAGGATTCGAAATATTTATAGCGGCATAAGATCTCTATCTTTTTTATCCACCAATCCCTTAAGCCCCTTTGATAATGTATTATTGATCCAAACAAATGGTGAAATAACAACCTTTTAACAAACCATTTTATTGTTAGTTAACCTCTCCGTCTCTCTCCCAAAACATCGTCTCTCTCTCTCAAATCTCAAATACCTATCATGTTATTTATCGGAGTCATTGTTGGAAAAACCGGGCAATCTAATTGATAAGCGCTCGGTTAGATTGGAACCAGCCACTTGCAGGTTATGGTTTTGGTGATAGGCCAGTATTTCAAAATAAAAAATAAAAAATGTATATAAATTCTAAAAAATAAAGAATTTGGTTTGTAATGTATTTTTTAATAATATTTATATTGTAGTAAAGATTAAAAATTGCTTTGGTCATTAATACTCACTTTTTATATTTTCCCATATCTTTCAAAAAAATTTTAAAATACTTCTAAGCACAAGTCGATTCTTTAAAATTCATTTTTTTCGCTAATTTTCAACTTCATTAGAATGTGTTTTGTTTTAATCATTCTTTATATGTTTTTCATATTTTAATAGTTATTTTTTATATTTTTTTATTTCTTTCAACTTTTTTTTGACCGCTTGGGATTTATCCGGTGAAAATGGTTGAATAAGTGTGTTAAACCGTTTCTATACCCATATCTGATTAACTGTACCCATATCTGATTAACTGTTTTGGTTTGATTTTGCGAATACTGATATGAATTACTGTATGTGAGCAGGGAATGAAAATGGATTTGCTTTCAGAGAGTGAAACGTGTCGACCAAGAGAATATTGTAGATTCAGTCAAGGATTCATGAGCTTGTAAAAGATGGGCTTCATATCAAATTCGCATATGGGTTTGAATTGTTTTTGTATTTTTGAAAAATATTTATGTGGGGTCAGACCAGGGCTCTCAGTTTTGTATCTACGCTGATGTTTCTGATCTAGGTTGTCTTCATTAACTCCCTCCACCTGTAACCTTGTTTGATCTGAAACATTTTGCGCTCTCATCATTTTCCATTGTTTTTTTGTAGATTAAGTAAAAGAAAATATTCTTCAATCTTCGTTGGAATACTCCCTTTTCAATGTATCTATGTTGAGAGAGAGAGAGGGGCATCTTTTGAAAGTAGGTTTTTGCAGCTGCTTTGGGCATTTTACAGAGAGAGAGAGAGTTTTGTGAGACACTTTATGCCATTAAAAATATTTTAGAACTTTGAGTCTCTTGAAAAAATCGGTGTCAAAAATAGAAGTTATGGAGAAATTATTTCAAGAATTAAGAATTTTTTTTTTTATTAAGAATCGGTGCCATTAAGAATTTTTTTTTTATTATAAAATAAACCCTTTAAAGTTCAATTTCCCCATAATCACAAGAACAACTATTTAGATAACAGACTTGCAAAATTGTGGATCCAAATTTGTTTTGCTGGATAAATTTTGAGAGAGTGGACTCATTCTCACAAGCATGTCCCTGGATACTTGGACACATGAACCATGAACACCTTAATATTATTTAGTAGAGATTGTATATTATAAAACTATTCAATTTTGGTATAAAGAGGTTCCAATCGTTGTTAGTCATTGGATTTGAAATCCAATAAATGAAAGTGTGTCACAACATTTGAAAAATTTTGTTTTAGACATTGTGTTTAAATAATAACGTATCTTCAACCACCGAATATCAAATTTAACGGTTAATGATAAATGTGACCTCTTATGTCAAAAGTAAATGGTATCGTTATATTCATTTTTTTTTATCATCGCCATAAAGATAGTGTACCTATTTATTACAACTATTCAAGAATACCAATAGTCGTGATTTCCCATAAATCCAATTAATTGATGAATACCTATATTCGTGATTGCCCATAAATCAAGGTTTTAACATCGGTACTAGGACAAACAAACGGATCCTTGTCCATATGTAATGAGCATAGAGTGAGGGAGGCAATTGTCATTTTAAGGAATCAATAGGATGTTTTGGTCATTTCCTACTCCATAAAAACCAGAGTATAATTTCCACCTAGAGGGAAAAGAGAGAGAGAGAGAGTTAGAGAGTTGGAGAGAGAGAGCGAGAGATGGCTGGTTCGGTGAAGGATTTGCAGTCGATGGCCGAGCTTAAGGAAGCTTTGAGCAAGGGATTTCCCCTTATCCTTCATTTTTGGGCTTCGTGGTGTGAGGCCTCAAAGCAAATGGACCAAGTTTTTGCCCACCTCTCTACTGATACGCCTCAAGCTCGATTCTTTAGGGTTTCTTCTTCTTCCACTCTATTTTTACCTTCATTTTGTTGTTGGGTCTTCATTTATTGTTTATTTTGATGGAAAATATGTGATTTTATTTGTGTTTGGCCATTTTCTCTTGCTTTTTGTGGCTTTTATTTTATTTTGTTTTGTTTTGTTTACTGTAAACTTTGCAGGTTGAAGCGGAAGAAAAACCAGAGATTTCGGAGGCTTACGCTGTTTCATCCGTGCCCTATTTTGTGTTCTGCAAGGTCGGTGAAGTTTCTCACACCTGTTACTTTGTATAATCCTCTATTCCTCTCTAACTTTGATTGGTGTCTCTCTGTCTAACTTTGATTATTAACTCTCTTTCTCTTTCCATTTTTTGTGATTTCACCTTCTTTTTATATGGTGTGAACTATTCTCTCTCTCTATCTCTCTCGCATATTTGTGTTTGGGGATTTCTGTGAAATTGAAGTCAACTTTTTTTTTAATTTGAGAAACCTGGTAATCATATTCCGTTTCTGATACTCTCCTCTCTTATATTTGTGTTTGATATATTTCTTTCTTCTTTTTGAATTTCGAATATTTTTGCATGGGGTTTCATCATTGATGACCCAGTAATTTCTTCTGCCTTAAAGGTGTTCACAAAAAAGAAAGTTTCTAAAACAATTGGTCAATCTCTGCGATGTGAATTAAGTAATTAGAATGATATTGCGTATGAAGGTCTCTAGGTTGTGGAGTATGAAGGTCTCTAGGTTGTCGAATTCTCAACGGTCTCACAAATTCAGGAATTGTGATTCAGTCTTATTTAAAAGACTATATGGACATTGTTTCATAAAGTCATTCTATTTTATTCTAGCTCATCAGTGATGCTTTGTGCTTTCGCTTTTTTCTTTTTGAAGGTTTGTGCTTTCGAATAGTTGCCCTTCTCTCTCATTGCACACACTTTCTCCACTATTTCTTCTTTATTAGAAGTTGGGCCCTCCCTGAACATGTACTCATCAATTTTAAGTTTTAAATTTCGACGTTTGGATAAAGATGGCAACCCTAATAGTTTTGAGAACTTAATGCTGATTCATGGACACTCCCTCAACATGTAATTTTCGATTTCAGGTTTTAAACTTTGATACTTTGATAAAGGTACAGTCGCCATGAATCACCAGCAGGGAATATTTTGGGCTGCTTTTAATTGGGAATCGAATATTTTCATCTTCCTGTCTTGGTCTTTGACAAATGACAACCATTCACTTTTTTATTTTGAATTCCACCTAAAATAAGAAAATATCTGTTGAAATTTTATTTTTTGGAACTTTTCTATGAGGGCGCCTCATTTCTTGTCCTGGTGGCTAATCTGATTATTGTCGCTCTCTGTTCCACTTGAGTGCTTTTAGTAATAGGTGCTGTTATAGTTTATTGCTCTATAATCCTTTGTGAATGAAAAGTTGAGATTAACCTTTAAATTGATATTTGTGATCTGAACCTCCCATTCAATTGGGCTCAAATCTAAGAGCAAACGTACGGACATTGGGAGGGGTCAATTACCAAATGGGGTGTCATTTCCCGGAAATTATGAACACCACCCTCTCCCACGGGATTTTTTTTTGTCTCTAACGTTGCCCTCCTGTCCGGCAATGCAAATACCGGACATGAGAAGGGCTAATTTTTTTTCAAAGTAAAAGAGCTGTCCGGTGTTCAAAGTACCGGACAACACTCTGAATCCCCCAAAACCAACTTTATATTGCTAGGGAGAGAGAGATAACGTTGCTGTGTTTTCTTTGCATCGAGACTTAGTAGCAAGAGCCGCTAAGACCAGCTGCTGGAAATCTCAATGTCGTTGGAATGGATGGATGGAGTTACATGGTTTACCCGCAAGATTTTGTGAATGATTTTGATAGCCTTCTTTTTCTTTAGTTCTAAATAATGGGGAATTAGATTTGTGGGTCACACAATATGGCCATAATACTTTGTGGATCCAAACAATTTGGATGTCTGAACAACTTTCTGGTTAGCATTTACCTTTGGATTCATCCGTCGTAATATTTACTCCCTAAAAATAGCTTTCTGTTAACACACTCTCTTATTTCCCCTAAAATTACCTTTGCCCAAGCTAGGATTAAGCGGCTCTTGCTCAGAAAAGTTGAACCTTTTCTGGACCACCCATGTTAGTTCTTTGATCCTCTGTCAATTTTCCCCAAGCTAGGGCTTGGGTTGAGCGGCTCTTGCTCTTAGCTCTCAAGGCAAAGAAAACGCAGCGTTCTACTCTCTCTTAAAACCCTAGCAATCTAAAGTTGGTTTTGGGGATTCAAAGAGCTGTCCGGTACTTCGAACACTGGACAACTCTTTTACTTTGAAAAGAAATTAGCTCTCCTCCTGTTTGGTATTTGCATTGCCAGACAGGAGGGCAACTTAGGGAAAAAAAAACCTGCGGGAGGGGGAAAGGGGGGGGGAGGGGTTGTTCGTAATTTCAGAGAAATGACTCCCCATTTGGTAATTGACCCCTCCCAACAGTATCCATACGTAATTTGCTCCAAGTCTAAACTGTCCAGTCAAAGTCAACTTGTGCACAGGCAATTTCCTAAAAGAATAGATTCATTTGAAGAAAAGAGGAAGACTCACATACAGGCAATCGAACAGGGATTCTATTTCTTAGTATTGCAATTTCTTACTGTTACTTCCTCAAGCTCTCCTGATCATCTTTGCTTGCCAATTGATCATTTCATTGGTTTATTTCTTTATTGGAAAACTGCTACATTTAGGTCTCTACTGTCCATTCTAGTGAGCCGAAATGAACCTGTTCCTTTGCCAATGTCTGCTCAAATGGAGGAATAGTTCTTTTCCCGTCCGTCATATAGTGGATTACGGAGACTACATTTAGCATACGGTTTGCAAATTAGATAATTTTATATAATCCCTTCATTGTTTACATTTTTCTCTTCAGGATGGAAAAGTTGTCGATAAACTAGAAGGTGCAAACCCCTCAGCTTTGGCAAACAAAGTCGCAAAACTTGTGGGCCCCATTGGATTAACTGATTCAGCCACTGCTGCTAGCCTTGGCATGGCAGCAGGCCCCACAGTGCTCGAAGCTGTTAAAGACTTTGCCAAAGAAAATGGAACTTCACACCTAAAAGACCCAAATGAATTACCTGAGCCTTTGAAGAAGCGGCTTCAACAACTTGTGGACTCACACCCAGTCTTTCTCTTCATGAAGGGGATCCCTGAGCAACCCAAGTGCGGGTTTAGCCAAAAAGTGGTGGGCATATTGAAGGAAGAGGGCGTCAAATTTGTTAGCTTTGATATATTAACAGATAATGAAGTTAGAGAGGGAATGAAGAAGTTCTCCAATTGGTCTACCTTCCCTCAGCTATTTTGTAAGGGTGAGCTTCTTGGAGGGTGTGATATAGTGGTGGCTATGCATGAAAGTGGTGAATTAAAGGCTGTTTTTAGGGACCATGGGGTTCTTCCTCTCTCTGATAAAACACAAGTGGCAAACACTACAAATGTACCCTCGGTTACTGAATCAAATGATAAATCATTATCATCTGAAACTAGCAAGAGTGGAAATGCAATGGGTGTAACTGAATCAACTGGCTTAAGCTCAATGCTAACTTCTCGGCTTGAGGCTCTGATCAATTTGAGCTCTGTTATGTTGTTTATGAAGGGGAAGCCCGACGAACCCAAATGTGGATTTAGTCGAAAAGTGGTCGAGATTCTTCAGCATGAGAAGATAGAATTCAATAGCTTTGATATACTCTGTGACGATGAAGTTCGACAAGGGCTCAAGGTATACTCAAATTGGTCGAGTTATCCACAGTTGTATGTGAAGGGGGAGCTCATTGGGGGGTCAGATATTGTGCTGGAAATGCAAAAGAGTGGGGAATTAAGGAAACTTTTGGCCGAGAAAGGGATTGTTCCAAAAGTGAGTCTTGAGGACAGGTTGAGGGCACTTACTAGTTCATCACCCACTATGTTGTTCATGAAGGGAACCCCAGATGCACCTCGATGTGGGTTTAGCTCAAAGGTGGTAGGGGCCCTTAGAGAGGAGGGCATGAACTTTGGTTACTTCGATATCTTGACAGATGATGAGGTGAGACAGGGTCTGAAGACCTTCTCCAATTGGCCAACTTTTCCTCAGCTTTACCATAAAGGAGAATTGATTGGAGGATGTGATATTGTGATGGAATTGCACAATTCTGGTGAGCTGAAATCATCCTTGGAGGAGTAGAAAAATTTTCGAGGCACTTACCGAAAACAGAAAAAGCAAAAACGAAAAAAATAGAAACAGGCAGTGTTTTCATGCATTTGGCTATTTTCTTCATTGACTTTACAAGCTCAAAAGATGAAACTTCTCAGAGATCCTTTTGACTATTTGATGTGAATTTCCATGAATATAATTTTGTAGAGTCATCTTTTGCCTACGACCTTGCTATAGTTGTCCTTGTTGTTGTGACTATTGAACTTGGTTGTTTGATGTTTATTTGGGTCTCATGGCTCTATATACTTAATGACTGATACTTAGTGCTTACACTTTGCTCCCTTTATTGGAATGGCTGACAATTCCTTTTTCACAAACCTGATACGAGTCTCATTGTGAGATCTGGGGCTGTGGACAATATTCTTTTTTTCATTCCTTCTCTTTATTGTTTTCAACTGCTTTTTTTGGTTAGTTGTTTTATTTTTGTTGTTCATATGTCCATATGGGATTATGGTACATAGTCTTGATTATGCTGGTGTTTGATAGCAAAGCACCATAAATTCCTTGGTCAAATATATGAATTTCGTAAGTAGTTTGAGAAAGTCTTCCCTAAGCAATTTAAGAATGATCAAAGAATCTTTGTTAACTCATAACAATGTATGGAGATCTTTCTTGATACTATATTTCTCATTCTCTGATATTTACGCTTGGCTATTGTTCAGTTTACAATGTTCCATTATTCTGATAAATCTTTTGGAGACCAAGGAGGCCATGATTATGTTTCTCTGTATTTTTGCTATGCATCTCTTTATGACTTGTTCCGTAAAGCTCTCTCGTTCAAGGATCTGGAAATTGTTTGAGTTCAAAGATCGACATGCATTAATGATGCTGATAATTCTTAGTTTCTTTTTTATGGTGTTTGAATTGAGTTATTTGGTTCCATTGTCATTTCATTAGATATGCAAGACGCATAGTTCCTTCTGCGTATCTAGGTGCTGAAATTGTGTTGTTGAGTATGCTGACTCCTCCATCTCCATTGATCTCAAGGCTTTTAGGACTCGAAACACATTAAATCACTGCAAATTCCTCAGATCTATGAATTTGGAGTTTCAAGGGTAGTATGGACTTGATGACCTCTGAAGAATTGAAATGATGAGTCCAAAAAATGGGTACAAAACGAACCATTTTCGAGGGCTTAATGTTTTTATACTTTCTTAACTTTCTTCAAATTCATGATCACGGTGGTTGAGATGATAGACCTGGAAATTTTTGGAATCAAAATCCATCTCCAATATGGATTTTGGGCAGCAAACACAGAGAATAAGCCTTCAAGTCTACAACCCATATTTCATTTTGCATGTCCAAATATTTGTAGGTTAAGAGGGACTACGGGAAATGAAGGCTTTGCTGATATCTCTTGTCCCTTGTAGAATCCCTTGATTATTACTCCAAGGACATGCTCAAATGTCCATTTTTGCAAATTTTTGATGTGCCTTGTTGAAGTTGGAAGGGCAGAAGCCAATGTCCTCTTTTTGTACAATGGTTGATGGTGACATGAACCTCTTTTGGGCGTCTTGAGTACATTAGATGATGCAAGGATAGGGTTTAAGTGTGTTTGTGTCTGGGTTCACACATGTTATTGTGCGTCCACACTCCCAAAATTCAGATGGATTTTGGATCTAAAATTTTACTGGTCTATCATCTAGATCACCACAATTATGAATTATGAAAGAAATTGAGTATTAAAAATTGGCCAATTTTGTATTTATGTTACTATTCATTTGATCTTTTCTAGGTTTCTATAGATCTGCATTGTTATTTTTGGAGCTCTAAAGTCGTAGATTAGAATCGGAATTGAACTTGGGAGTCTTTTCGAGTCTCTAAGTCCTTTGAAAACCAGGGCTGATGCATGATTCGGCTGACTCTAAATACTTTTACATCATAGAAAGGTTGGGTCTGATAACATGGTGCATGTCTAAGTGATTCACCCTTTTAAATGATTGGAGGTGGAGATTAACCTCACGTAGGTGAAAAAATGAGTCCACCTTGGTGGTTGAAATTAAGTTTAATATTTTTCCATTATTTAAAAAAAATAAAATCCCTAAAACTAGGATTACGGATAAGGTACTCAAAATAGGAGAGAATGTTTTCTAATTAGATTTCCTATGATATCATTTCAATGATGAAATTATATCTATTATAAACAATGATGGAGATTGAATTTAATTAAGGGATATGTTTCCCGAAACTCTATCAGTAAATTCTTTATCCTAATGCTTCTCTATGCACGCAGTGCTACTTTAGTTGAATGCCGCTTGTCCCTCCCTTAAAGAGTTTTTTTTTTTTCTTTTTCTCTCTATGAAGGCTTCTTGATTTTAACATCTCTCTCCCCCTGTTTCTCTAAAAGCTTATCTTTTTTTTTACAATAAAAATTTGAACAATTTCTCGATTTGTGCGTATCATCCTTGCACAGGGGTCATGTTAATGTTCTTTGTATTGTTCAAATTTCATCAGAGGTCTCCGAAGAAACAACTTTCTTGATTTTAATATCTCTCACCCTTTCTCTCTCTCTCTTTATATATATATATATATATATATATATATAGTAGGTAACGTTAG
>NW_006494916.1:8376327-8394476 GCF_000471905.2 Amborella trichopoda | reverse complement strand
GCCTTACTTACGTACTACGTTTCTTTCCGTAACGTCTCTACTTTCTTTCGTCTATGTTTCGTTCTCCTTCCTCTCGTCTAACGTACGTTACTTTCTTACCCCTCCCCTCCTCTCTCTCTCTCTCTCTCTCTCTCTACTTTTCCACCTCCCCCCCTCTCTCTCTACTGTTCCACCTCACTCTCTTCTTTAGATCTTAACATTTCTCTCTCTAGATGTTGACATTTCTCTCAGCCTTTAGATGTTAGCTTTTTTCTCTCTCTAGATGTTGACATTTCTTTCTTTATTTAGATGTAATCTTCTCTCTTAATATTTTAATCTCTCTGCTCTGTCCACCGTCCTCTCAAATCTCTTTTTCGACTGCCTTCTCGCTGTGCACCACTCTCTAATTGATAAAGAAAACTTTTTACGATCGTCCAGCGGACTCGGAACCACATATCTACTGAAAATTGACATCCCGTAGTGTTGTTTTGAAAAAAAACCTTACCTTGAAACATTTGATTAGCCATTTTCTTGAGTTCTCTCTCATTTATAAAAAACAATTTTTTTTTTGTTATCAAAAAATATATATTAGTTTTTGAAAAAAGTTTATATAAAGCTGAAGCTCTAAACAATCAAATTACAACTCACTTCAAAAATTTTACTCCTATACAATACAATATTTGATGCCCAAATATCATCAAATTGATCATCTCAACATCAAGATACATAGACATGAAAAAAAAATGGATTTCAAGTTTTGAAAATAATATATCTTATAACATATTTTTTTACTCACTTTTCTAGATTTAACATCTACTCGATCGGCACTATTTTATAAGATTTAAATTTTATATTTAAGATGATAATATATTTTAAGGCTATCACAAAGATTTTCAATATTAAAATCATATTTCTCAACACTATTTGAAGGTGGGCTCTAATTGGATTGTTTAGAGCCTCGATTCTATACAAACTGCATCCTTATTTTTTAAGCCATGTCTCCAATATATACAACAATTTTTTATTAAATAAAAATAAATCAAAATTCCAAATTTGCTGAAAAAATTCCAAGAGTTGAAAATCTACGATTTTTTATTGCTCTCATTGTTTCACTAAATTCTTTCAGACTTATTCTAAAATGCCCCTATCCTACTGGTCTACAAAATCCCTAACAACTTCTTTTGAACCACCAAAAGAATGTAATCCGATGAATCAAAGAGAAACATGTCTCTCTTTGATTCATCAAATTACATTATTATGAATCAAAGAGACGCATATAACAGTGAAACATGTCTCTCTTTGATTCATCAAATTACATTATTATGAATCAAAGAGACGCATATAACAGTGCAATCCAATTAATCAAAGAGAAACATGTCTGTGTACAAACCGACGAAAACGTAATTTGTGCATCAGGGGACCACATCCACAATAACTTCCCCACACGCAATAAACATCTATCTTGAAGATGGATGTCAAAGAATAGGGGCCCCACCAAAACATAGAAATTAACCGTGTTAAAAATTATATCAAAACCTTAATTTTTATTTTTAGAAATTTATTCATTTATTTATGGATAGAAGATTCATTTAAATAGATGAGGCCAAAGCGAATGCTGAAGCAACTTTAAAGACGCTTTTGAAACAATATTTAGGAAAGGAGTTCGGGCCAGGTGGTTAGCGAGCCAAGAGCCTTAACATAATGTCCCACCCTCCCTTCCCACCGTTAACATTTAAAAAACAATCAAAAATAAAACGTATAACAAGACCATTTACCTTTGACACAAGATGGTCATAATTAATCTCGAGCATTGCATGTAACATTAGGTGGCTACATTTATTTCATTGACCAAGTTAAAGTTCAAAAAAAAAAATTCCGAACATTGCAACACACCTAAGCTATCAGATTTCACATCGTAAATGCCATAAATAATTATGACCTCCCGGTAGGATACAACCGCCCCCCAAAAAGAGGGAGAAAAAGAAGAAAGTATCCTTGTCCTAAGGAGGAATTATTAAACACTCGCTAGCAGTCGCTAGGAGTTGTTGAAGGACGCTAGTTTCTAATTTGTAAAGTCTAACGGTAGACTCAATTCTCTGTCCAACAGTAGACTCGATTTTCTTAGCCCAGTATGCTTGTACATCATTTTTATAAAGCAATGACGAGTCATCTTATAATAACATAAATGGTGTGATTTTGTATAAGCTTGCAACCTTAAACAATCAAATTAAGGCGCATTGCCAAATTTTATCATAAATATAATTTGGTTGTCAAAAATTCTTAAGAATTCTTGAGAATCTATTTTTATCTCTAATTATAAAATTTTAAACTCTAAAAATGGTTCAAATCAAGTAGATCTATAAATACTTGAAAATCTTGAAAATGAACCGTCCAAATAATGTCTTGCAATATACACAATTTTTAAGACTCGAAATCTTTTTTGTTTTTTCATATCCATACATCTCGATGTTTGAGTGATCAATTAGAGGGTTGTCAAACATCAAAACAATCTTTTATGATGGACTTTTGAGGTACACCTTAATTCTACATTTTAAGGCTGTTACCTAATATAAACTTTTTCCTAACGTAAATTCTTTTACTAATTTAAGAAATTTATAACTATAAATTACCTATTTTCAGTTATTAGAACATGATCAACTCATGTTACCAATAAAAAGAATGTCATCATATTTTGAAAATTTTATCAAAATACACAACTTATTAATTCTCTAACATTTTATTGACTTTTTAAAATTAAAACAACAGAAATTAGTAAGATATTAAATAGTTCATATCTCAAATGCATTTGATGAATTTCCCTTTGCAAATTTGCCAGAAGATTATATACTCGACTGGGATTTACTCTCTAAAACCCCACCTAAAATAATAGATAGGAGTGTTCACAGGACCCCAAGTTTTGAGGATGTCACCTCAACCACACGATGTTCTAAAAAAATAATACACACCATACGTGCGTAGAAAAGTAACTTCTTAAGATTGAAACCCTTCAGTTTTTTGATGGTCAGGTTTAGATACTTTGGGAGCGTATACAATGAGAACATTTACTTTTGGTATAAAGTCACAATTACTTATAACTACTCAATGAAAAATCTAATAGCTTGGGTGTGTCACAAAGTTTGATGGAATTTCTTTTGAACTTTGAGCTTGATCAATCGAATAATAGCAAACACTGAATTTTATATCCAATAGTCAAAATCAATTGTGACCGCCTTGTACCAAAGGTAAATGGTGTCATTGTATACTTTTCCTTTCCAAAATACTTTTCCAGTGATTATTATGCAGACCACGAAATTTCAGATTAAGAAAATCCTCCTAAGCGGTTTTTCTTAATGTAAAGGTATTGTGCTTCCATGGAAGTATGCTCACATTCATATGCATAACAAAAAAGTCGGCAGAAAGCATTAAAAAATGGTTCAAAACCATGAAAATTGAAAACAGTTAACCATTACATGTATCGATATGCCTTATATACCACCTTTCAGCAATCCTCTCAACAACTAAGAGATCCATTCGAAGAACATGGGGACTCACCAGAACTTCCCAAATGATGAATCTCCTTGTGGTAATTCACCAGTTGCGTTATGAAGCAGTGAGGAGCAAGAAAACCCTATAAATTCCCATAATGATCATGCATCTGCAAGGATAACAACACAAAATATGATATAACAGGTTCTGAAAATGAAATGAAAACAACTGATATATCTATTGTAAAGCTCGTTATGTCCATTAAAACACCCATCATAATTTTCACCAATGTCTCATTCATTTAAAAACAAAAGCAAAAAAAAAAACTTTACATCCATTATGATTCCTTTACATCTATTATATTAGAAATAGCGTCCATTAATACATTACTCACGGCTTCTTATTTAAAATTTAACCTTTTTCAATTGTAATGGCCGCTACCATGAATTAACGGGGTATCAAAAGCTCCTTAACGGTTCGTCAAAGCGGATATTCGAATCTTGTGTTACAAACACAGAGGTGGTGTAGGCAAGATGTACCCGACCAGGCCATTCTATCTTAAGGTCCCAATATGTGGAGATTAACCGCAACTGAGTATCTACGGTCACAAATGATCAATCTCCACCCGTATTGTGAAACAATGGTGGACGTTCACAATGCAAGTTATACCACAAGCTATTTGTGAAATGCACTTTACCTTTTGCTGTGTCGGATGATCACTCCCAAACTTCATTGTTTCCAAAAATAGGAAAAATATGTAATACTAATAAGGAAAATCAACTCATGCAGGCTGGACCGCATGACTACATGTGGTCTTCCAAAAATAGGAAAAATATGTAATACCAATAAGGAAAATCAACTCATGCAGACTGGACCGCATGACTACATGTGGTCTAAAAAGTGTGAAGCATCCATCTTAAAGATGGATGCAAGTAGGTGTTCCATTAATGGAGACTAACAGTCCAAATGTTTTCTTTAGAATTATTATTTCTAGTTTTTAAAATTTGCATAATTTTCATATTCATGATCTCCAAGTTAGAGATTACATGTCCTTCAAAATTAAGTCCAAAAATCCATCTCAAAAGTATCTTCTGTGATGTTCATTTATACCATTCCATACCCACTGCACCAACTACATACTAGTGTAATAAAAATGAATTATTTATTGTATATAAATCAAATATTTATTACTTACATAAAGCATACACATTATACTATTGAAATAAGGCACACTTCAAAAATCCATTGAAAAATGTTATTTTGATACTAAAAAACCCTCAAATTGATTATTTCAACCTCGAGATGCATGGATATGGACCCAAAAAAACAAAAACCTCAAATTGATTATTTCAACCTCAAGATGCATGGATATGGAACCAACAAAACAAAAGGGGATTTCTGGTCATGACAATAGTGCAGCTTATAATGCATTATCTAGAGTGTCTATTTTCAAAATTGTTAATTGTTTATAGATCTGATCCATCTGCACTTTGTTTGGAGCTTTTAATTTCGTATTTGGGGAGCAGAAGATTTTCATGTCATCACAAGACTTTCCGACACCGAAATATCTTTTGACAAAGATTTAAGGTGCACCTTACTTCGATTGTTTAATATTGAAACCTTATACACCTCAACCTTTTATTGTATAATAATCAAGCGCCTTCCCCTATCTCAATTTCAGGCTATCGCTTGTGAGACTCAAGAAACATTGTATTCAGACACCCCATATACGCCAACTTGGTGACAGATAAAAACCAAATAGACAGATCTTGCTCTCATAGAACAGCCAAATTCAAAGGTTTATTTCCAATAGTGTCAACTAGAACAACATTGACATGTCCAAAATAAATCAGTATCAAATTCATTCTTTGAATAGGGCTGCCACTGCGCTGGCCCGGTCCCCGCAAAGCCGGGCGAATATACAGTATTAAAGCCTAGCCAGGGCAGCCCAAAGGAATCTGCTGCCCAATAATAAACCCTTCTGTTTCCTTTTGGTTTTTCTTTTTGCTGTTTTTTTTTCTCTCTTCAAACTTTTCTTGTTTATAGTAAGAGAGTTTGGGTTAACAAAAAGAGAGAGAGATTGGGTTTTTCGAGAGAAAGAATATTGGGTTTCTAAAGAGAGAGAATGGGTTTTTAAAGACAGCAAGAGGGATTGGGTTTCTAAAGCAAGAATGGTTTCTAGAGCAAGAATGGGTTTCTAAAGAGAGAATGGTTTCTAGAGCAAGAATGGTTCAGAGAGAGATTGGGTTTCTAGAGAAAGAATGGGCTTTCTGAGTGAGAATGGGGTTTCTAGAGAGAGTGGGTTTTCTAGAGAGATATTGGATTTCTAAAAAGAGAGATCAGGTTTTTAGAGAGAGAAAGATATAAAGGATCTCTAGAAAGAATGAGTTTTTAGATAGAAAATGAGAGATTGGGTTTCTAGAGAGAGAATGGGTTTTTAGAGATAAAAATAGAGATTTAAGTTTTTAAAGAGAGAGATTGGGTTTTTTTAGAAAAAATGGATTTTTAGAGAGAGAAAGAGAGATTGGGTTTTAAAAGAGAATAGGTTTTTTGAGAGAGAAAGAGAGACTGAGTTTATAGATAAAGAGAGATTGAGTTTCTAGACAGAGAAGAATTTTTAGAAAGAGATAAGAGTTTCTAGAGAGAATGAGTTTTAAGAGAGAGATTGGATTTCAAGAGAGAGAATGGGTTTTTTGAGAGAGAGAGAGAGATTGGGTTTCTAGCGAGAGAGATTGGGTTTCTAAAATCTAGAAACCCAATCTCTCTTTCTTTCTATAAAAACCCATTCTCTCTAGAAACCAATCACTCTCTAGAAAACCAATCTCTCTCTCTAAAACCCCTTCTCTATCTAGAAACCCAATATAGATTTCTCTCCAAAAACTCATTCTCTTTCTCAAGAAACCCAATATCTCCCTCTCTAAAAACCCAATCTCTCTATCTTTAAAAACCCATTCTCTCTCTAGAAACCCAATCTCACTTTCTATCTCTAAAAACTCATTATCTCTCTAGAAGCCCAATATATCTCTCTCTAAAAACCCAATCTTTCTTTCTATCTCTAAAATCCCATTTTCTCTAGAAACCCAACTCTCGTACTCTCTCAAAAAACCCATTCTCTCTAGAAACCCAATATCTCTTTCTTTGTAGAAACCCTATCTATCTCTAAAAACCCATTCTCTCTCTAGAAACACAATATCTCTTTCTCTCTAGAAACCCATTCTCTCTCTAAAAACTCAAACTCTCTAAAAACTCATTCTCTCTCTAAAAACCCAATATCTCTCTCTAAAACCCAATCTTACTTTCTTTCTAGAAACTCACTCTCTTTTAAAAATCAATTCTCTCTAGAAATCCAATCTCTCTCTAAAAACCCATTTTCCCTCTCTAGAAACCCAATGTCTCTTGCTCTCTCTAGATATCCAATCTCTTTCTCTCTCCAAAAACCCAATCTCTCTCTAGAAACTTAATCTCTCTTACTACAACCAAGAATAGTTTGAAGAGAGAGAAGAAAAGAAACGAAAAAAAAAAAGGTTTCTTAATGTGCTGGGCCGGGTCCAGGCCCACTGGATTCTTTCAAAGCGGGGCTTGTCAAGCGCAATTTTTGGGCAAAGCCAATGAAGTTTCCAGACTTTACCAGGCCCAGCTCGGTGGCAGTCCTAGTCATGAATCATATCACAAAAAGAAGTTGTCTCTGTCCCCTGCCAATTCTCTACCATCCATATCGCCCAGACAGACACGAGTGTCCCAATCCAATGCGTGTCTAAGTGTATAGTATGTTAGCCTGTAATATGGCCAGACACGTCTATTCCGTTATTACTTTTAAATAATGAAGTCTAAATATTTATGTGATAAACGTGTATATATAATGACGATGATAGATGTGTACATGTAATATATAGTTTATATTTACCGATATTACTTTTAAATAACAAAGTCTTAATATTTATGTGATAGATGTGTATATATAATGATGATGATAAATGTGTATATGTGAAAGGGGGGTAAAATACCGGCGAAATGTGTGTATCTTTTGCAAACAAGATGGAGAAAATAGTAACCATCTCTTCTTACATTGCCCTTTTGCCAAAACTTTATGGGATTGGGTCTTGAGCATATCTAAGTGGCAATGGGTTATGCCTGAGACCATTAATTTTTTTGCATCCATTCTTAATCCACCCTTTTCAAAGAGTTGAGTTCACCTATGGCGCATCTTACTTGCAGCCCTTCTATGGACTTTATGGAAGGAGACGAATGCATGAGTGTTTTAAGGCACACACCAGAGCACCAACAGACATTAGCAGAGGAGTCTTGAGGCTCGTGGTTCAGTGGGCACAGGCCTCTTTATATCTGAAGAGTTACCCGAAAGAGTTCTTTTCACCAATTTCACTGATCTACTCAACACTCAATTGAGAAAGACTATCAAATCAGCAGAGTGGCTATCACACCTCCTTAAGGCTGGTTAAGTTGCATTTTGATGGGAGTGTTCGCACAGCAGCACAAAAAACTGACTATGGAGGCATCCTATGGGATTCACAAAGGAATGTCATCTCCACGTATCATGGGCAGCTCAACTTCTGTGATATCAATGAGGGAGAACTGAGGGCAGTTAAAGAAAGTGTTCTAAGAGGAAAATTCTGCAAATGTTATCAAGTTGTGCACTAGCCCTCATCTTGTCCCATGGCAATTGACCCCAATCATGTATGAAATAATGCTAAACGTACAAGCTAGAGAGGTCATCCTTGAGCATATCAACAGGAAAATGAACAAGCTGACAGTCTAGCCAAATTGGCCACTCTTTGAAGCCATTTTCCTTTTTGTCCTTCTCCCTTCCCTCTTCTTTTCCATTTCTTACTGTTAGCTCACTTTCTGTTTTCTTTGTTTGTCTACAGTTGTAAACGTCCTTTTGTAATATTTCATTTACTCAATGAAGTCACTGTTAACATTAAAAAAAAAAAAAAAAGGATAGATGCATATATGTAATACATAGCTTATATTTATGAGATCGCATAGCGTGCTCTTGTGGGAGCATACAACTCCTCCCTCAGGCAAAATGCATATCTGGGAGGTTATTTTTATCCAAAATTTTGGGATCCATCTAAGCATCATCACATTATTATTATTATTATGAAGAAATAAAAAAGGATTTTGAGTTCTTGAACATCTAACTCTTTCCCTCTAAAAATTGAACGGTTCTTGTTCAATCTTGGGACATCAGTTTTTTTAGGCACATAGTGCGAATTAATTTTTATTTTCTTTGAGATTGATCATTGGGTTCCAAAGATTACATCCCCAAAATTTGGAATCCAAAATATATTGTTGACTTGAGTTTTGCCTTGGGATGCAAATGGACAGCACGCACCTGCAGAAGGATAAAAATTCACTATGTTTATTATATCTAGATGTGGTTGGCACAGGGGTAGACCAAACGACATTAGCATAGGACACTTTCCTGGGTCCCTACACCTCAAAGCACTTGCTCCTAGCTTTTCTGTTTTTGTAGCAAAAAGGGCACTTCACTACTTGGTTTGGTTGGGCTTTGAGGTTGCCCCACCCTATTGCTCTATTCCGTTTTTCAAATATCCCTGTGTTTAGAAATGTCCACACATCGTTCAAGCATCAATACATGTCAGAATGAAGTGTATAGGTAAAATAACGAATCCCCGTCAAAGCCCTCGACAACGAGGGCTTTTTGCTATCAAAAAGCAAAGCGCTCTAAAACAAGTGCTTCGCAACAGCAAACTCTTAAAGAAGAGCTTTGACAAGACGTGGCTACCACTGGCTTGTGTAGCTCAGGCCTAAACTTATTGAGGGCAGCAAAGCACTCTAAAACGAGTGTTTTGCAACAGCAAAAGGTCCTCTGCTTTTTGACATTGATATCACTGCCTTGTGTAGCACAAGAAGTAGAATTTGGGTATATAGTTCAAGTTTGAGCATCCTTAACATGCACCTAGAATTTAGAAGACTAACCATCGGGAATCAGTCATTGGTTTCAAAGAGCAACACATGAAAGCAATCCCATAATACACAAGACAATTCATAAACCATCAGCCTAGAGCACCGAACAGAAAGATTGTTATCCCCATACTTCAAAAGAACAAGATATAAGACCAGTATTTAGGGAAACCTGAAAAATAATCATCATCATCGTCAAAGCCTTTTCCCAACTAATTGGGGTCGGCTACTTGAATTAATGAATATAAAAAAATATATCTACAAAAATAAATTGCTCTGAACTATCTCTAAGGCAACAGAGATTAAAAAATAAATTTAAAAAAAAAAATAGTGCAGTTTATTTGTCATCTAATTTAAGATTGAAGGAGACAGAGCAAAGAGAACTTTTAACCTCCTCGACATCAAGTCTCCGAATTCGTTTATTTGAACTACTATCTTGTAGCGCAATGATATTTCTTGTTTTCAAGAATTTTGCAGTTGAGTAAATTTTAGAGAGATTCCAAAAAATTTCATCTAGAATTAAAAAAAGAAAATTACAAACCATCAAAATAAGAAAGGTGCGGTTTGTATACAGCTGAGGCTCTAAACAATCAAATTAGAGCCCACCTCCAAATAGTGTCGAGAAAATTGATTTTAATACTAAAAGTCTTTGTGATAGCCTTAAAATATATTATAAACTATAATTATAAAATTTAAATTTTCGAAAAGTGTAGATCGAGCCGATCTATGAAAACTTGAAAGTTGACGGTCTAAAAATGTGTTACAAGATGTACTATTTTTAAAACTTGAAATCAATTTTTTTCTCATGCCCATGCATCTTGATGTCGAGATGATCAATTTGAAGATATTTCGGTATCAAAACAACCTCTTCTAGTGAAATTTGTGAGCTGGGCTCTAATTTGATCGTTTAGAACCTCGGCTCTACAAACTTTTCCCAAATAAGTAAAGCTAACTTTTTAAAATTAATATTGATTTTTCCTAACTACTTTTGCAATTGGTCATAACCATTTCATTGCATTTCCGCACCAATTGTTACCCTTGAATATTGCAGAAACACAAGCTAAGGAGAAAAATATTGAGATGCTAAACAAAAGATTGCTTTGAAGTTCTAGATCTCAATAAGCATTTGCGACCAGCATTTCAAATACACGAATCAGATGCCAAGTCGGGCACCCGAAGATCTGATTCCCCCCTAGGTCCGACTCTGACGAGTCCTAAGTCGGAGAGGAGAATGGAGGGGGGGGGGGGGATTTCCAAATAGACAGCCATTGGCTTGAAATTACAAGCGCACCATCCCCTCCTCTCCCAGCACGGCAATTTTTTTTTCCTAAGTTGCCCTCCTGTCCGGCAAATCAAATACCGACCAAGGGCAAGGCTAATATTAAAAAGCTAAAGAGTTGTCCAGCACTCCAAATACCAGACAGGGGGGAGGGTTAATTTTAGTTCTTTGTTGTCCAGTGTTCGAAATACCGAACATCTCCATGGGAAAAAAAAGAAAAAAAGGTGCCTTGGTTTTCTCTCTCCCTCTACTCAAGGAGAAATATTGGGTAATCTCTTTCTTCTTCTTTGTAATGCCAACAACAGTGTTATGTAAGTGAAGTGGATGAGAGGACGCATGTTTTGAGCAAGTCGATTGAGCAACTGATGCAACAACGTTATGTAAGTGAAGTGGATGAGAGGACGCATGTTTTGAGCAAGTCGATTGAGCAACTGATTGAGCAGTTGAGGCTGGGCCTCCCCCCTTCTGACATCTCACAGCGCCAATCTCATCTCCATGCCCACTCCAAAGCCTCCAACGCCGCCTTGCCCTCCAAACTCAATTCCCATTCCGCTACTCGACGACATGTACACCCTGCCCCCCTCTCCTTCTTCATTTGTTTTCTAATCCCAGGAATTGGTAGAGAGAGAGAGAGGAGGCAACCAATGCTCCATTTTCTTCATTTTTTTTTTATAGAGTTGTCCGTTTTTTCAAACACCAGACAGCAAACAACTAAAATTAGTCATCCCCCAATCCGGTATTTGAAATGCTGGACAACTCTTTTATGTTTAAAATTAGCCCACCCTCTGTCCGGCATTTGAATTGTTGGACAGGAGGGCAACTTTAGAGGGGGGGAAGGAAAGCACACCCCCCCCCCCTCTCCCCTCCCCTCCCCTCCCCCTCCAAAAAAGTGTCTAAACGTAATTTGCTCTATCTTTTTTCCATTGAAAAACCAAAAGAATAGGGCGATTCTAGGTTTTTGTGGCCTAAAATCACCACTCCGAACTCTAGGTCCACTGTTCGCAAAACCGGCCAGTTAGCTCGGAACCGCTAGGGTTCCGAGTCCGGTTAGGACTGGTTTCAGAGTTCGAGTGTGTATATATAACTACCATAAAAAATTCCGGACCAAAACCGGCCGGTATATACTCAAACCACTCGATTTTGTTGCAAACCGGCTAGTTTTTGGCATAACCGAACCGGTTTTAGAAGCAACCATTTTTAAAGTTATAGCGGGCGCTATAACAGTGTTATATAACATCTTTCTGTTATTTGAAACAAAGCCCATTACTTTTTATAGAACCCACGAGTTTTCATTTTGTTCAAGATTCGATTTGATTTTGTGGACTTTATCAGCCTTTTCAAGCTTTTATAGAGAATTATTGAACTAAATTAATTATGTTACTCTATAAAATAGTTGATTTGGGATAAAAAACCACCGAATTTCAAGTTGTCTTGGGCGTTATTTATTTGTTCTTCATTAGTTTGATGAAAATCTGCCAATATACAGATCTTGGATTTGTTGTTGATTTTTTGTCGATCAAAATGGGGGGGGGGGGCTTTGGTAGATGAAAGAGATAGTTAGACTACTACACTCCTGATTTCATCGAAATCCTAAGATTTCGGGCTCAAAATTGAAATTTCTTGGCTGTCATTTCGGTGTTCTTCAAAGTTTAATGAAAAATTCACCAATATAAAGATTTTGGCCTAGTTTTTGTTTGTTTTTTATCAAAATGGGGGGCTTTTGTTGATCACAGAGATATCCAGACGATTAAACTCTTGATTTCATCTAAATCTAGAGATTTTGAGATTAGGGATTCATTTGAGTTGGAAGAAAACAAGATAAGCTCCAACTCGATTTTTTTTAATTTGTTTCCTAATTTTTCAGCCTTTTTTAGGATTTTTCAGACAATATTTGACTGAAATTATTGATTGCATTCAATAAAAGAACGGATTTGACAGCAAAAACAAACATTTGGGGCTCGATTTTAAGGGTTTTTGAGAAATCAATTTTTCTAAAAAAAATTATTTCGCTTAATAAAATTATGTTTTATGATAAATATGGTAAGTGTTTCTCTACTTTGTTTAATAACATTATGTTTCTTGATAAAATTACATTTTTTTTATAAAAATATATTTTTTGATGAATATGACAAAAAAAAATCGATTCTTCTATTTTTAATGTTATACGTTTTTTTAAACAAAAAAAAAAAAGTGCATGACAATGTTGCTCAATTGTTTGCATGCCATCATATATGCTATTTAATCTCTATACAACTTTAAACCTTATGTAATTCTCATATCAGTGTGTTGCGCATTGATTTTTCGTTTTGTTGCATATCATGAGATGTACTTTTTGTGAAGTATGCCTTATTTAACTTCATCGAAAAAGTATTGCATGAATTATGCTTCATCTAACTATATGGAAGAGGTCCTTTATGTTTCATGTCTTAATTAGGTGGCGTTTTTACTTGATTTAATAGCATCACGCTACTTTTGTTGTTTGCAAAAAAGTGCTTAAACTTTCATTCCTAATGTGAGCAATTTTATTACAAAAGAAACTAGAAAGTTTTTCATGTAAGGTTTGGGATGAATATGTTAAATTCTTGGAAGAAGATATTACATAACAAAAATATCTCAAAGAATAACCTAAAGCACAACAATTTGTTGAAGTTCTCAGTCCCTTATAATGAAATTTCATTAGAATCTCCCTGTGATTGAAGTCATTTTCCACTTGGTATTATCAAAATGCTCTGTTCCTGACTGGCGATGGGGCACAACTACGGCACTACAAAGTCCACTCGGCCTTACTCAAATTTTTGGCCCAATAAACCTTGATAGCGAGACACAACAGTAACCTGACCCCCCTCGCCACTTTCATTATTACTAGCCATGGTTATTTAGCCTTTGTAACTCCATCAATTGCATTAATGTCAAATTGTCTTGCATATCTCCATAGTATTCATATATTAGTTTGTATAAAAAGTTGTTTCAATTTTCTTTTGGGTAAGATAAATGCAGATAATAAGTTAGTATACACTTAATCTAAATTTTCTATTTTTTATTTTTATTTTTATTTTTATTTTTATTTTTTTGGGGGTTTTTGACCCATTAAAAAAAAAATCTACCAGACCAATTAGTCTGGTTGCCCAGTTAGTCCGGTTCTGGTTCTAACCGCTCTCGGCCCCATTTCTAGATAACCATTCCGGTTCGATTTGGCGAACACTGGGTAAGTCCCAAGCTAGCCAGTCGACTTTTTAAACACTGCTGACAACCAACAAAGGTAACATGCAGCAAATAGCACCAAGTCTCAGTTTCGTATCTTTCTCAGATATTTCCTTTTTTAACAAGTGACCTAACCACCTAGGACTTATCCTTTATTGAATACATGGCTCAAGGCCTAAAGAATCAATTGGAGAAGCTTTTGAAGATTTCATCTCCTAGTATTCATGACCGTTTCTTTGACAGGTTATGCATTTCTATAGTTAGGTAATTTCAAGCTGAGAAAAAAAGGACAGGAAGAGGATAAAAACCAAGCAACATGCAAAATGTAATGATAATACCGTCAGACAATAAAAGCTTTAGCAGACAACACTTGATAATAACCTATTATTTAAGAAAATAGCAAAACATGACTCGGAGATTCGTCAAGGTATATACATGAGAGCGAGAGCGAGAGCGAGGTGATGAAAATTCGTCATACCCTTTCCAGAGTGTGGGGCAAAACTAATCACATTGCAGCATCAGGATCCAATCTTCTTTGAATTGCTTGAGCAGCCTATAAGAAGAGAGAAGAGAGAGAGAGAGACAAGAGAGAGAGAACAGAGAGAGAAAGAGAGAGAGAGAGAGAGAGAGATTAGTTGAAAGAACAAGAGAGAGAAAGGTACATGTTTCAGTAAAGTGCTCCATTACCTCAATATTACCAAGCCTGAACTGATAATTCATTTCTTCACGCAACTGGGCCTGCTCCTTCATTGCTTGAGCCTGAATATGAAACAACATTAAGAAAAATTATCACTTGGAAGATGAATTTGCACGGCCTCGACTAGAGAGAAATACAATAAAACATCGTGTATTGTTCCCTTTGACTTTAGGTGCTCATGAGATTAACCAATTTAATCTCCCTCCATCCCCCCCCCCCCTTCTCTCTCTCTCTCAAGTACGCATTTATGTGCGCATGCGTGTAGGGTAATACTTGCTTGAACCCCTGAACTAATTTCTACAACATTAGCTCAAACTCCTAAATGACCAATCCACCGGGATTTGTTTGACCCCATAGTTGGCACATACACTCTATTGAACCCAGCGAAAGATCTCAAAAAATATATCAAAATTATTATAAGCTTCACATATCACAAACTACACTAACATGTTTGAAAATATAAAGATAATAATAATGGAGTTTACCATCCCACTCTGCATTGAAATTTTCAAAGCCTCAATCTGTGCTTCCTTCTGTTTCTCACGCTCCCTCAGTAATTCTTGCCTGCACAAAAAATACAAGAAAATAAATTAAGTTCCAAATAATTCTTGAAAGACCACGGCAGTGTATCCTACAAAAAGAACAAAAATTATTTCCAGGTCAAACTGTACATCTATGGAAATCTAAACTAAGCTCAATATAAATCTGCTGGAACAGCTGGACTAATCCCACTAGTTCAGATGGTCAGAGATCGTAAACATAATATGCTACTAATAGCTATGAATAGTTAACGACTCCCGGTCCTGGGAAAGGGTAGAAGAATGGGACCTCTTATGGGAGATAGAATGCATTACAGACGTATGATCATTACGCTTCAACCGGGTTATTCTATTCCACCTCTTATAGAGAAAAGGACTTAAATCAAAATACTTAATAACACGGCGATACATTTATACAAAACTTCTACCCCGAGCACACGCAATGGAGCCGTAGACAGTCAAGTGAAATCCAATCCACGAAATAATTTGATGTCTGCTTTTCGTGAAAAAAGACCAATTGAAGTGGAGGGTTTCTTCAACAACAAGGAGCTGAGGCAACCATTCAATCAAATGATATTGAGCATGTTCCTCGTCTCTTCTCAGAAACAAAAACAAGTGGGGTATTTCTTTGCAAAATTGCGCTCAATTTCATATGTGGCAATTCCACCAGGATCGCTTCGTTAGTTGGGGAAAGAATCAGCACGAATCGGATTTTTTGAGGAACTGGTTTGTATCGACTGTGGAATAATGACTAAAAGCGTACTTGCAAAATAAAAAGAATAAAATTTAGAAAGATGCAGTAAGGAAGCATACAATCAAACCATTCGGAACATATTACGTAACAATGCCACCGAACATCCACAAAGTTACCCTCTACTCTATGGCTTTACCAGTTCAAGGCAAGTCACAAGTATGTAATCTAAAATAAACCAGTTCATCATCTAAAGGGGAATGATCTCATCATGAATACCCTGAAGTAATTATTAGCATGTGGCCCATTTGTTTAGATCTTTACAGAAAGAGAGGGGAAAAAGAAGGAAATCCTCCATCCAAATCCAATGCCAGACATACAAGCAAAATCAACAATTCCAAAAAAAAATAATGATAAAAGACACATATTACTCCATAGAAACTGTCATTGAAGGATTTCATACATACCGGCGTTGTTCCTCATCATCAAATACGGTACGCTCTATCTGTGTGACTACTTCAGAACCTTTTTTCAGCGCCTTTATCATCTTATGGCGATGATAAGTATCTAAATCATAGTATCTGCAAGAAAAACATGACAATGAATAAAAATAATAGAGATCGTTCTTAGGATAAATCTAAAAGAGAATCTAATTTCAAGTAGTTTCGATCGTCTACCCCCCCCCCCCCTCCCCTATAAATAAATAAAAAAGTAAGAAAGACAACCTCAAGAGAGATAATCTGTTGCTCCAATGATTGGATTGAATCTACATGGAACTATAGTTACTTCTAAGAAATTCGATATACAACAACAAATTGGATTGAATCTACATGGAACTATAGTTACTTCTAAGAAATTCGATATACAACAACAAATCCAAGCAAGATAATCAGAACATAGTCATTTTACAGGTCTGCTCCCTTGCTATCCACCTATCTATAGCAATATTCTTATTAAGACCATTGACAGAATTTTTCCTTGAGATAAGCCTGAAAGTTTCGAGAATGAAGTGTAAAGATCATGTACTATGATACAGGCTTTGTACTAGTTGTAGTTAAAAGTATGCAAAGACATCTATTTAAAATATGAGAATTTCATGATTTAAATATAAAAGCAAGGTTTTCAAGCGGGTGTTACCATGTGAGAACAGCCAGGGACTGTTTGTATATCACCATTGTCATAATGGATGCAGTGATTGATCCTTAAAACCACTGAGAGGTGTATCTAAATAACAACGCATATTTCCAGTAACAGCCAGAGGCCATTTATCGATACAAGTCTGTGACATCTAAAGTCTAAAGACCTTGAGTTATTTTTTTCTTTTTTCTATTTTTTATTTTGAGAATTGATGACACTATAATAATGTACAAAATATGCTCACAAAAAACCCATGAGATATGGGTATAAGTAGGGCCCACAGACCAGGTGCTCTATAGCTGTCATCATCATTTTAGCCTTTTTCCCAATTAATTGGGGTAAAAACAGCTAGCTGCTCTATAACGGTACAATAAAAAAATCTAGGGCCAAGACAAGTTAACAACTTCAAAAAAAAAAATTCAAGTGACAAGAGACATAAAAGAAGGATTAGAGAAGGTCATCTGGAGATAGAGAGAAGTGGAGGAGAAAGAGAACAGAGAAAATGTTTGGGAGGGAAATGGAAAGCAGGATGATGTGGTGAAGGTAAGGAGTAAATCTTAGAGAGAGAAGAGCGAAAGAGTAAAGAGGAGGCAAGATAAAGATTAGTAGAGAGGACACCAAAAGCAATAAAAAAGTGGATCCAAAATAGTATATGAAATCACAAAGGTAGGCATCCTACAAACCAAAGCTCTAACCCAAAAAGTCACATCTGTGGACTTCCCAAAAGCTACGCCTGTACTGAAATGGGGGCCAAGTACGGTGCCCTTTTTGGCAATTGTACCAGCTATTGAGTTTGTCTCCCACCAAGTATGACAGAAGTAAACTCGAAGTGGCTTTCATAGAAAACCAATGTGGTAAAAGATATGGTTTAGTCTCCAAGGTCAGCACGACCTGCCACATGCCCACAAAATAACATTCTTGGAATCCCCTTTGACAAGGAGGTGGTTGCCCCAGCTCAAATTTAACCTTTTAAGGGCCTCAAGGAGGGTATTCGCATCAGCCCAATTGGAGTCTCCAAAACCAATATGAATGGAAAAGGAGTCTAAAGTTGTACCCCTCCAATCTCTCAAAATTCCACCGACACCGCATGGATCCGGGTTCCCCAAGGAGTTTCTGTCTATACTGGACCTTCATGACCCCCTTTTGTTGGTATTTTTTTTTGGGCGGGTTTTTTTTTTTTGTCCTTTCCGTTTT
>NW_006494916.1:8363203-8375849 GCF_000471905.2 Amborella trichopoda | reverse complement strand
GGGGGGGGGAGGGCTTTGGAACTGTGATAGTTTGGTTGGTCTGGATTGAAGGATGTCCAGCCAATTCGATTCAAAATCTGTTTTGGAGAAGCTCTTGAGATCTTTGCAGTTGTTGGCCCTGAAAAATCGTGAGATCTCTAGCTCTTTATGTAGTTGGTCTCACGGTTTTCTTGACTTCTTGAAAGTTGCGGGAATTTTGCTCCCCTAGAAACTCCAAATAGTAGCCAGGATGGAGACTCTCCAAAGAAATAATCCTGCTAAGGCGTAAGGGGGGAAGAAGTAGGAGGCGAAAGGATATTCAATGGACCCCGATGATGTTTTGGCCCAAACTTCATAAGCAAATGTGCCACGAAAAGATAGATGAGAATGTTCTTCTTCTTCTCTACAAAGTGAGCATCTATTTGAGGCTGTAACCTCTTCATATAAGTTGGTCTAAAGTCATGTTTCGGTTGGAGATTACAAACCAGATGAAAGTTTGGATTTTTGGAGGGATTTGGGTGACCCAAGCTTTCTTTTGAATGGACAATTTGTGGGAGGAGAAAGGGTCAACTGTTTTATAAAAGGAAGAAACCGAGAAGACCCATGTGTGGGCTTTGGCCATACCACCCTGTCCATTCCAGATCCAATGATGAGAAGGAGGCCAGAAGGTTATGGAGAGATATCAGATCCTCATAATCATGGTCATAAAGTGATCTTCCAAAGATGGGTGCCCATATTTGGTGAGGGCCAAGGTATATTAACACGGATCGATGACCCGGATCGTCCATCCGAAAAACTGGTCTGACTTGGCCAATCAGCAGTCTGGATCAGTGACCTAGCCGATGAACCAGCCAATAAAAAATTTTAAAAAAAAATAGAGAACAAAAAAATTGAAAAATATTAAAAAAATAAGTGGGATGGATTCTCTAACAGAACTAGCCAGTTTTGTCAGAGAACTGGCCGGTTCCCGATATTTGGAAGAACTGGACTGTCCCTCCCGTTCCCAATCCGAACCAGCCAGTTCCGGTCTGGTTCACCATTTTTTTAACACTAGGGAGGGGTATTGCGTTCAAAATATTAAGCCACTATAGCATTGGGGTTAGGGATATTGCAAAGACATTAGGCCAGCTGTCTTTAAGGTGTTGATTGTCTATCCAAGCGTGATTCCAGATAGAAATTTTTCTCCTGAATTAACTGAACCTTTTACAAGGCATGAAAAGCTCATGACATCTACAAGTTTTTGATAAAGCTGGAAGAAGTTGTAGGCCTTCGGATACTCTCAGGAAACCAGCCCAGCATATCAATACCATACTTCTGAAAGAGCACTTGCTGCAGTAAAAGGTTTGAGTTGGTGGTGAAACATGATAGCCCACTTCATCAGCTTAAGGCTGTTGATGCCTATGCCCCCAACCTTTTTAGGCTTACAAACTTTATCCCAAGCAATTAAGTGGACTTTATTTTTGGAACTATCCCTAAAACAAACAATTTTTCTCATAGACCTTTCAAGAGAGTTGATGCAAGCAAGCATTCTGAAAAGTGAAATCGAATAGATTGGGATGTTAGATAGGATAGCTTTGATAAGAGTTATCTTGCCTCCAAGAGAGAGGTACCTGCCTTTCCAACAAGCAGCCTCTTCTGGAATTTTCGACTATAGGGTTCCAAATAACCTTTTTTAGTTTTTTTTTTTTCTTTCATGGTTCAACAAAATCTTAAACACCTGTAATAGGCATCCAGCATCTGAATGAACCATATAAGCAAAGAAGATATACACATGGTCATTCCCACATGTAACCATCCACAAAAGAAAGTATGAGCTCCAAGCACATCATTTACAAAGTCAAAAAAAATAAATGGGATTTGACAATAGTATGGGGAAAGAGAAATTGAGAGACAAATGAGAAATATCTAACATATCAATTTGAAGTAAATTCGAAGTGAAGGAGCCATGTCCACATACAATATGATGAGCACAAAACAAAACAGTCTAACTCTTTAAAACAAAATTACCAACTAGAACTCCTAGACAGAAAGATATTCTTACTTTTTGGAAGGAAAAGTAGCAGTATTATGATCCTCCATAAACCTGTAAAAAGAAGAAGCAACTTCAAGTATGAAAACATCAGGACTTGGTAACAGCATAATTAAAAAAAAAAAATCTCAACATTATTTGTAGTTTAGGGAGTCCATTTCAGACGGCAACTAAATTTTGACGCCAATCACAAATGCTATGCATTAAGAGAATAAAATAAAACTTGTAAGCCATAGCATCATACTCCTTGAACAGTTGCTTCTCTTCTCGGTTCGATAAAGTCTCAAGGTTCACCTGCAAATCAAAGATGCCAGTCATATGATTGAAAACTCAAATATAGCATTTGAGGACGTCTTCTGAAGTAAATGGATATTCTTTGAAAACTAATACGAAAGGGAAAAAAAATTGTCTCAGAGTTATACTTAACCTCAAACTATGAAAAACACATGCTATAATAAGACTGCAGTATCAAAAATATGATCTGGATGAAGAGTAAAACAAGTGAAATCATATAGAAACAAGCTACAACCTTAAACTATGTATTATTTGACATCCCGTCTTTTTTTTATTTGATAGTATAATATAGAAACTTAGGAACATAGACCTTATCTCATATTATATATCTGGCTTTTACTTAGAACTTCAGCCTTTAGGTAAGGCAGGTACCAATCCAAGAGTACAGAGCCAAAACCAGGTCCAATTGATGTAGAGATCAACTAACAAGAATGCAATTGATTTGCTAAGCTTTCTTTCTTGTGATTCAGAATCTCAATTAAATGGAGCCCAAAAAAGAAACTTCTAATGAACTAATGTGAAATTTAGAGACTTGAAATCAAAAGAAACCAGATTCCATAGCTCTATCAAGGACCCCACAACACAAGCAAACAATGCCAAACAAATCATGACACTTGAAATAATGTGTCATTTACATAGCCAGTGTAGTTCCATACAAAAGCAGTGTGGGCTCAAATAAAGATGCCATACCTTCTTCACTTCTAATAACCATGCCCCAAATTCTGGCCTTTTATTCCTGAGATCAGGAA
Source organism: Amborella trichopoda (assembly GCF_000471905.2). The sequence goes on along the minus strand of NW_006494916.1, from coordinate 8,372,798 downwards.
AGGGATAAATCATCAAAGTTGATTTATACATATACAAGGATACACAGATTTGAGTCTCAGAATACTGCTATCAAAATTGATATTTCAGGCACAACACATCCATACACCATAAAAGAATGGGGGACGGGGGATTTTTGGTGACATGAAGTACTTTTCAAAAATAAATGCCAAGAAAAAGTGTCTAGAGTTTTAAAGTGAGAAAGAGTGGTGTCTCATCCCCCGTGTGTCCGTGTTACATGGAAGGTCTAAGAACTTTTTCATTAACAAGGTAACACCATTTTCCGGTAATGGATAATGACATGAATGCCGGTGGTAGTTCTGTACAAAAGGAAATAAGGATCACCAACAAGAAAGGCACAGCATTTCAAGCAAGAAAAGGGTATCAAGAAGATAATACACTCTTTCGTTTAAGGAAATGGAAGAGTCAAAAAAGCTAATCAGTCTCCTCAAATTCCAATTCTCAACATTTTTGTCAATAATCACAACACTTCTTTCAATTTAAGACTATTTGAGAAGAGATATGATGAATAAATCAGATAATTTCCATTGCCTCGACAGAAGAGAGAGGGAGAGAGGAAAAGTCAGATGGAGTTAGAGAGAGATGCCTACCACATGTCGATCTCTTTTAAAATGCCATATTTACCCCAAGAACCTGTCACTGCACCTTTTGTCACTTTTTTCCTCTTACTCTTCTTCTTCTTCCTTTTCGTCTCTTCCTTCTCTCTCTTCCTCTTCGTTTTCATCTTCTCATCTTCATTTTTCCTTCTCTTCCTCTCCTCACTCTCTTTCTCTCTCCTCCTCCTCTTATCTTTCCTCCTCTTCCTCCTCTCTTCCTCTGAAGAAGAATCAGAATCATCTGATAAGGAGTCTGATTCCATTGATTCTTCATTTTTCCTTCTCTTCCTGTCATTTTCACTCACTTTGTCTCTCCTCCTCTTATCTTTCCTCCTCTTCCTCCTCACTTCCTCTGAAGAAGAATCATAATCATCTGAAAAAGAGTCTGACTCCATTGATTCAGAAGAAGACTCCTCTGAACTTTGCTCGTGCCTTTTAGACCTCTTCTTAGAGTGTTTCCTTCTCTTTCTGGGGCTTTCCTCATCACTCTCTCTGATCTCTTCTCTCTCTTCTCTGCTCCGGCTTCTCTTGTGCTCTTCTTTGCTTCTGCTTCCCTTGTCTTCTCTCCCTTCCCTGATTCCACTTCTCCTATCCTCCCTCTCTAAACTCGTACTTCTCTTTCTTTCTCTATTTTCCCTGTTCCTGCTTCTCTCATCTTCTCTCTCTTCCCTTCTCCTGCTTCCCTTGTCTTCTCTCTCTGAGCTCCTAATGTCTCCATTTAGGGTTTCCTTTGCCATTGTAGGGACAATCAGAAATCTAAATCCATACGATAAATGCTTCTAAAACCCTAGGAAAATCCCTCAACTAAACCTACATAGAGAATATAGAAAACAAGAACCTGATTCCTTTAAAAAAAGGATTTGAAAGATAAGAAGGAGAAGAGCCCGCCATTTATGGGAGCTCAAAATGAGTTGCAGAGAGCGCGAGTCCCCATCCCTCTCTGTCGCTCTGATTCTCTCTCAATTTACAGGACCTCAAAGATCTTAGGCGGTCATGAAGATGACGTTAATACCCCTGCTTTTCTCCCACAACTTTTTCCAAAGGATTCTGTTTTTACGAGGCCTAGGACCCATATGTAGGCATGCGTCCCCTCTTCGTGTTATATTTTCTAGATGGATTTTGTGCTTAATTTTTTTGTTATATATAATTTCTAACAAGTAGATCATTAAAATATGTAAAATAGATATATGTTTAAAAAAACTAAAAAAAATAATGACAAAAATAATCAAAGTATTGGTTTTTATCTTTTCGTGAAGGGTGTGGTTTTGCATAAAGTTGCAACCCTAAACAATCCAATTAAGACAGCTTCAAATTTTATCATAAGATATAATTTTGGTATTAAAAATTTTTAGGATTGCCTGAAAATCTATAAAAAATTAATTATAAAATTTTAAACTCTAAAACTAGTTCAAATCAAATATATCTATACACATATAAAAATATTGAAAATTGACAGTTTGGATAATGTGTTGCAAGTGCATTATTTATGTGGACTAAAAATCTTTTTCTTTTTCATCTTCATACCTCTCGATGTCGAGACGATCAATTAAAAAGTTTTTCAACATTATTTTGAGCTCCTTTCACTCTCTTCATTGTATTCACCGCTCTCTTCGCTATCTTCATCGCTCTCTTCACTGTCTTCATTGGCGCTCTCACTCACAATTTACCCACGATTTACCCAGCGCTCTCTCTCACAATTTACCCACGATTTACCCAGCGCTCTCTCTCACAATTTACCCACGATTTACCCAGCGCTCTCTCTCACAATTTACCCACGATTTACCCAGCGCGCTCTCTCTTACGATTTACCCAACACGCTCTCTCTCTCACGATTTACCCATTTTCACTGGTGCTCTCTCTCTCTCTCTCACAATTTACCCATTCTTTGTCGGTGTTGTCTCTCTCTCACGATTTGCCCATCATAGGTAGTAAAAAAAACCAAGTTGTGGTGCTCTCTTTCTCTTCACGATTTACCTCTCAAACCAAACTCCCTCAAACCAAGCTAAAGCAATTGAGCTCGATTTTAACCTTAAATCAGGCCACAGGTACGAAAGAGAATTTACTATTGTAAAAATAAAAAATAAATTATTGTCCTTCCTGTAAAAATAAATAATAAATCGGGGTAGTGGTTTCTAGATGGTTTTCTCTTTGATCCCACATGTAATTTAACTTTTATGGATTTTATTTAGGTAAATTGTTGATGATTTATATTATATGACATTCCTTTCATGGCTAGATAGATTCTTCATGCATGTATTGAAGATTCAAATCAGAGAGAATAAATTGAATCCATGTGTATCTGTTCTCAATCTTGATAATCCACTTTGTTAAAATTATCTAAAAGAATAGATATTGGTTTAAATGTGGTATATTTACGGCTTTGATGTTATTGGTAGTTGTAATTTTTTTAAAAAAAATGTTTACTTTTGTATAAAAAATTGAATGTGGTATCGTAACAAAAACGGGTCTCATTGTGAAGTTAGCTGTGCAAAAATTTGACTAGAGGAGAGAATTTGTTACAGAGAGAATTTCGAGATTATAGAGTTGCCTTTTTTACAAAAAAGCTAGAAAAAATGAAAAGATCAAAACATGTGTCCCCTATGGTCCACTGCAAATCAAAGAGAATACATTGTCCCATTTTAGTAGTTGTAAATTTTTATTCCCTATTGTAAATTTATACTCTACTGGCTGGAACTGAGTTTGTTTTGCTGTCAATTTTAGATATGAATAATCCATCATATTTTTCTTGTTAACTTTAATTCATTAAAAAATAAAATTATGCACAGCTCTTGTTTTTTGTAGGTTATATACCCCCAACAATATGCATACCTCATGTTAAAATTTGATTATAGCTCTTTAAAAAAAAAAGCTAATAGCTTGCTAAACTTCTGCAAGTTCAAGGTTAGTATTAAGATGTTGTAATGCGATGTGTGGAATGTAAATTATTACTAAATTTGTGCATGACAAAAAAAAAAGGGTGATAACAAATTGGGTTATTGTATTTTTCGTGGAGAATTCCGATCAAGTGCCGATGAGACTGTGGATTATATTGGTGGTGATGCACATACATTTATGATTGACAGTAGTACTATGTTAGATAACTGTCATATACCCCCCCCCCCCCACAGTCGCAATCAAATGTGCCCTCCCTCGCAGGCCATGATTATAGAAATACTCCCATGTGCCCCCCTCGCAGTCACAATCCCATGTGCCCACCCTCGCAGGCCATGATGACGATAGGAGATTGGTATATTATCTAATTTATGTATTTTATCTTTTATTGACTTAATATGCATTCAAAATAATTTTCTATTTTATTTTTCATTGTCTACTTGTAGCGATTAACCTGTATAGGGATGCTACAAGCTGCACTTAGAGGTAAAGTATTAGCAGGGGAATCAAAACATTATGTACATGCGACCCATGATTTACTATTGCAGAACACTCCTGTAGAGACAAATGCCGAGGAGAGGGTGGAGGGAAATGGTGGAAGCGAGAGCAAGGAGAGAGATGGTGGAGATGACGAAAGTCAGAGCGATGAGAGAGACGGTAGAGATGATGAAAGCGAGAGCAAGGAGGTAAATAGTGGAGATGATGAAAGCGAGACTAAGGAGGGAGATGGTGGAGATGAGGAAAGAGAGAGCAAAACCGATGACGAAAATGAGAAGAGAACGAAGAACATAAATGACAAAAACTAAAGCAACCAGATTCAAGTTCTGCCGCCCTTGCATGAAGAATCAAGGCGAAATTTGTGATCATGAAGAGAGGGAGATGTTTAGGCGGAAAGGACTAGAAAGGAACCCGATGTAAAGGGAAAGGATATTGCAAGCTGGCCAAAAAAATGGCTGAAGCGAAGAAAATGATTGACATGTTTTTTTTTAGATGATACTCAAATATGTAATTTGAAAAGTGACTAATGCAAGTTGCAAAGGCTATGAACCTTATTTTGAGTTGTATTTTTCATTTGATATGTGTTTTTGAGTTTCTAAGAGTGAAATGTCAATTTTTTTTGTACAATTGAAGCTACTATATCATAGTAGCCAACTAATGAAATGTCTCATTCTAATAGATTTTTTAACTTTGAAGTGGCATGTCTTCTTCTTACTGTTGGAATTGTTGAATGATAGTTGGTTAGTTGAGACACTTTCCCAATGTTACTTTTGTTCTTGGAATTTTTTCTATTTCTCTTGGATGATACTATTCAAGGGGCACCTTGAGACTTTAAGAATGGATGTGGATTATATTTATGTGAACATGTGATTTTCATATTTTTTTTTATTTTAACATGAAATGATAATCTTTATGATGATGTTGTAGCTGTGGTTGTGTACACTTAGATTGATGTCCAGTACATTGCTGCTACCAATTTTCAAACATCAAGTACATGTTGTGCGTTATTAACTAAAACATGAAACATGAAACATAAAACATGTTCCATTAACTAGGAAACATAGTTTTGGGGCGGTCCAGTGATTTTTGGGGGCAGTTTGGCAATTTTGGGGGGCATTCCGACGATTTCGGGGGCCACTCCGAAGATTTTGGGGGGCGGTTTGGCAATTTTGGGGGGCAGTCTGATAATTTAGGGGGGCGTTCTGGCATTTTAAAGGGGCAGTTCGGCATTTAAGGTCATTTGGAACTGCCCCGGTCTGGCGTTATTAGGGGCAGTCCGGAGTTCAATGTCACTAGAACTACCGGGTTCGGCGTTCTGAGGGCAGTCCAACAGTTTGGAAGGGTAGTCTGGCGTTTTTGAGGGGCAGTCCGGCGTTTAGTGTCACTGGAAATTCCCCTGGTCCGGCGATATGATGGGCGGTCCGACAATAAAGAAGGTCAATCCAGCATTTTCAAGGGGCAGTCCGGCGTTTGGCAGAGGCAGTCCAACGTTTAGTGTCGCTGGAACTGCCCCGTTCCGGCCTTATGAGGGCAGTCCGGCAATGAGGAAAGTCACTCCGGTGTTTTCATGGGCCAGTCTAGCGTTCAGTGTCATTGGAACTACCTCAATTCGGTGTTCTAAGGGGCAATTCGGTAGTTTAATAGGTCAGTCTGGTATTTTGAAGGGGCAGTCCGGCGTTCAGTGTCACTGGAATTGCCCCGGTCCGACATTCTAAGAAATAGTCCGGCGGTTAGAGAGGCTAATCTGACGTTTGTATATGGCAGTCCAAGGATTTTTGCTGTCGATTGGCGCTCGACATTTTACAAATGCGATCCGATAATTATGGAATTATGAGAGGGCGATCCGGCATTCATAACCTCGGTCCGACATTTTTTTTATTGGACCCGAAAATGAGTTTTTAAATTAATGGAAGGGTATCTTCGTCAAAAAAAATTCCCTTTTTGTATTGTGGGGGTATTTGCTAGGAAACATAGTTTTGGAAAAAAAGTTGTTAGAAAAGCAAAGGTGGGCGATAAGTTGAATGAATAGATGATTTTGGGGGGGTTTATGCAATTTTCCCTTCATCTTTAAGATAGAACTGTCCTGCCTCACGAGTACACAAATGCAGTTACGTGTCTCACAACATACAAAGCATTTATCCATTTCTAAAGGAAAAAAGTTTGTATGAGGTGCAAACCTTAAATTATATAAGTCATGCACACCTCGAAAACCTCATGTTTTTTGTGTTAAGAAAACCATCTAATTAATCATCTCCACTTCAATAAGTATGGATATGAAAAAGGAGACAATATTTTAAGTATCGTAGATAGTGCATATTGTAACAAATTATCTGGATCATTCATTTATAAGATTTTCTAATATTCATAGATTTTTTCAAACTATTCTCTCAGCTTTCACTTAAGTATCCCAAGTGTTTCATTCATGTTGGGTAAGCTAACCTAATGCAGTCCCAAACCCCAAATGTTTTTCAATTAAATATCTTAGGCAAAATTTAGAGCAACACAAGGGATTTTAACATTTTATCTATAACCTAAGCCAAGTGATGCGATCCATCTACTTGTTCCATAATCTAAAAAAAAAAAAAAAAAATTTTTAATAGGAGAGACATCTTTAAATTTGGAACTTGTAATCAACAATGGTACCTATGTCAGTTCGCTACAAAATGGTTGAATGGATTGAATTATCAACTTTTTGCGGCTTGTTCGTAGTTTCCAAATTGGTATTTTTCTAAAATAATAAAAGGAGCATCTACGATTATGAGTACAACATGCACCAATTGGAGCAAACTGTATTTCCATCAAAATAGTGCATCTTGTAACATATTCTATGAACTATCTACTTTTAAGATTTTTAAGTATTTGTACATTTTCTTATTCTGCTTTATATTTGAGATAGTGCAGTTTATACAAGGATTCAACCTTAAAACAACCAAAGTAAAGCGCACCTCCAAACATTATCAAAATATGCAATTTTGGTATTAAAAACTGTTGTGATAGTTTGACAATCTATTTTCATCACTTATTATAAAATTTAAAGCACCAAGGTGTAGATCTACAAAACATTTGAAAATCTTAAAAATGGATGTTCAATTTAATATGTTACAAAATGTATTATTTGCAAGACTTTAAATCCAGTTTTTTCATATCCATGCATCTTGAGATCGAGACTATCAATTGGAGGATTTTCCAATTTTGGAATAACCTTTTCTATGGGATTTTTAATGTATGCCTTACTTCTATAGCACGAGGTTGACACTTAATATATAACTTTTTCATTTTTGAAACCCCAGATTTCATAATTAACCATCGACATAGATTTTGAAGTCATTACAAATATTTTCAATACAACTGCTACTTAGTTTTGAGGTGCCTTACTTGGTTGATCAAGGTTGAAACCTTGTATAAATTGCTCCTCTCTTTAAGTAGATAATATAAAATAAGGCCATTTACTCATGATACAATAAGTCCAAATTATTTCCAATGGTTAGATTTGAAAATCGGGTATTGGGGAGTATGTTATTGACAAGCACAAAGTCCAAATATTTTATTTATTTTTTCGATTCAATTGTTTGATATAAGAATTGAATAGAGAATTTGAATACAATATTTAAATAAAATAATATTTCTCTATTGGTGAAGATCCCACCAGCGTGCCTTCTAATAGGCCATGAACTAAATCATAACCATTCTCAATAAGTGTTTTAATTTTTATAGAATGTATAAAATAAGACCATTTGCTCCTAGTACAAGAAGTCCAGATTAATATTAACTGCTCGATGTGAAAAGCGAGTGTTGGGGAGTATGTTATTCACATGCACAAAGTCCAAATATTCTATTTTTTTTCAATTCAATTGTTGGATATAATAATTGAATAGAGAATTTGAATATAATAGTTAAATAAAATAATATTTTTCTATTGGTGAGGATCCCACCAGTATGGCTTCTAATAGGCCATGACCTAAATCATAACCATTATCAATAAGTGATCCAATTTTTTCCATTGGGTTTGGGAGGAGAATAAAGATCTCGAGTGATCGATCTGACAGAACAACTCAAAAAATTAAATGAATTTCTAAATTTCATAAAAATAAAAAAAATGAAACTGACTAATTTATTGGATCATTTTTTTATAGTTAACTTCGACTTTTATATTCCTTGATCGATGAGATCACTACGATAGAAATTGAATGGGTTCCTCAAGATAAATCAAGACTATTAATTTTCATCCTATTAACATGTACTTGTCCTAAGTACATTTCACAATACAAATAAGATAATAAGCCATTACCTCATTTCAAGAAAACAATAAAACATGGATGTAGTTTCTATAAGGCCTATGCTTTATGAGAACAAAGTAAAGCCTCACCCCGAATCCTCATCCAAAAAGCATTTTGGGAATAAAAAATCTCCATTATGACTTTAAAATCAAATTTCAATACCAACTATGAAATTTGAAGCTTAAAAAATGGCACAGATCTTGCAGATTTGTAAACACTTATTTTTAGGATGAAATGGATGGTCTAAATAACGTGTTACAATATACATTATTTTTTAAGGCTTGAAATCCTATTTTTTTCACAACTATAAAGTTCAAGATTAACCCCAAATAGTTGAGAAAAAGTTATGACGATGATGATGAACCATAAAGTTCAAGAATAAATGATCAATTTGAAAGTTTTTCGATACCAAAATAACAATTTTTGGTGAGTTTTATTATTAGGCTTTATTTGTTTTATGGGGTTACAGCTATATCAAAACATTTTTCATGAAACAATACTATAAGAACTTTTTTATCAATTAATCAAGTTCAAGCAAATAATATTCATAACATCAATAACACTAGTAGATGGTATAATTTTGTGAACTATATCATATACTTTGAGTTATTGGATTTCACATCCGATGGCTAAAGAAGATTGCAACGTCCTTGTACAAAAAAAATTGGTATTATAGTATACTAGTCACTTTTGGATGTTTTTTACGACTTAGAATCACATGTTTTTAATATGACAATAATTTTGAATAACATGTTTCTAACATGATAATCCTTAATTATTTTTCTCTTTTTTGACAAAGATTTTGATTAACATGATTCTAATGTGGTAATCATTCATTATTTATGCATTTTTTGTGCTATAAAAGCATTACAAGCATATCTTTATGTAACTTTCAAGCATATCTGATAATGGGGTTGGGGTCATGGTGGTAGTACCAATTGTGCACTAGCTAAGATTTAAATCTCCATTCTCACCTAATGCATTAAAAAACTACTAACGATTTCAAAAAATAGGTATGGGCCCGTTATTACTGCTGAATTACCTAAAAAAAATAAAAATAAAAAATACTTTCAAGCATCTCTTCATATTTTATTTTATTTAAATAAAAATAAAAATATAAGTTGTGCACTATTCCACTATGTGGTTCGCTTTCATTTTTCACCCCCTCTATGTTATTTGTTTTTTTTTTTCTTCCCATCCCCTTTTTTTTTTTGCTGCATAATACTTTATTCTCTTCCTTCTTGCATTTTCTAACTCTATTTTTTTTTTCCCAATCTTTAATTTCACTATCGTTAATTACAGTTTCTTCTCTA
>NW_006494916.1:8336630-8355195 GCF_000471905.2 Amborella trichopoda | reverse complement strand
GATTATCTCAAAATCTATTTTTATATTTAAGCATAAAATTTTAAATTTAAAAAAATCTTGAAAATGGACGGTGTAGAAAATATCTTGTAAAATGCACTATTTTTGAGACTTAAAATATTTTCATTTTAACATCTCGATGTCGAGACGATCAATCAAAAGGTTTTTCAATATTAAAATTGCCTTTTCCGATGGATTCTTGAGGTGCATCCCTAGTTCTACGATATAAGGTTACATCCTTATATAAACTTTTTCCTTTTGTAATGTGAGAACTATTCATTCGCTTATGAGGTGCGCCTTTACTTCTACAGAATAAGATTTGATTCCCCATAAACGTTTTCCGTTTTAAACTCCCTCGGGTAGGCGGTATTCGTGCCTGTATGGGCATTATGGTCATTTGAATGTTTGGGATTCAAATGCACAATATAACTCCCTATCTCTCTCTAAGCTCGAAGTTCCCCTCTCTCTCTAGGGCAAGTGGCTTAGTTGCATAACCTCAACGGCCATGGCGGCAAAGATACTTTCTAGGGTTTCGAGAAATTGGGGTTTTGGGGTTTCGGAGGGGATTACTAGGGTTAGGGTTTTCTCGACTGGAAAAGCTCAAGATAGTATTTTCAAGAGGATTTCGCCTCTTGGAGATCCAGGAACATCTGTTGTGCCACTGTTGGAGGAGTGGGTACGAGAGGGGCGGAAGGTTCATAAATCAGATCTTCAGTCTCTCGTCAAAGAGATGAGGAGGTACAGGAGATACAAGCATGCTCTTGAGGTGTGAGGCTCTCTCTCTGAACCCTAGAATGACTCTCGTTCTATCTCAAAATGTGTTTCTCTTTCATGCACCCACACCATCTCTCTCTCTCTCTCTCTCGATATTGAGATATCTCTCTATGCAAAAAAAGGAAATATATTATCCCTTCTCTCTTTCTCTCATGTCATCACTCTTCAAAGATCCTATTTTTCAAGCTTCATCTGCTTTTATTTCCTGGAAACTACTATGTCAAATGAATTTGGTTTATCATATCTCGAATGAATGATATATATTTTTACTGTGCTAGCCAGGCTTACCCACCTGTTGTATTAATCTCAAAGAATATTTACATTGCGCCCAAGACTATAAATTTTAAATTCTATGGCTTAGAGTTCGGTTGACAATAGTATTTAAAAATTCGACAAGTGGGTCAAACCACTCTTCCATGGGTCTGAGTTGAATAGGTGCTGACTCGGCCCTATAAGAGAAGTAGCAGAAATGTAAACAAGATTTAGAGGGTTTAAATTTTTTAAACAAGTTTTAGGAACTTGAGATGTTCCTAAAAACATCAGTTTCGATATAATCATATAATAGAACATTTTGTAATATTATTTTGATACTCCTAGTACCGAGTCCCCATTCACAGAGGGGCTCGAACTGGGTGGCTACTTATTCGGGTTTGACTCCAGCGGTTCCGAGTCAAATTGGCAATTTTTTAACATTGGTTGTGAGTACAGGTACTTGAGATTGTGTCATGATACCTAACTATGTGTTCTAATTCAGGAGATTCTATGATGTAATGCTTATTCACATTTCATTTGTGTTTTGACTTTCTATCTTGTCATCTGTTGCCTTTGACTGTCTTATTTTTGGTACGGTGTTGAGTTTGTTTCACCTTGTATTATTGATGTGCTGTTGTACTATTCTAGTGCATCAATCCATGCATTAAGGTAGAATATGGCTTGAATTTTCTCTATTTGTGTAGTATACGGTTCATATGCTACACTCAGAATAACATAGTGTTCTTCATCGTCAATGGTACTACATATGTCATCTTGTGCTGTGTCTTGTGGTTCTGATAGTATATAGAATGAGGTTGCATTGTTTTCGTAGCTTACTATTACCTGCAGCATGATGGTTTCCTTTGGAGTAGTATCAGAGAATGATAGTTTTCTTGGTCTCACAGTAAATAGTTCCTCTGCTACGACTTGGGCTTTTCTATTCAAATGGGAATTTGATGATTTTTGGGGATGCTTTTTTCAAAATTTCCACAATTTGAATGTACCTTGGTGTTGTACAGCCCCGTATGGTTGTTTGAATAGGCCAACAAGGATTGGTGATTGCTTGTTGGGCTTGGAGGGTCCACTGGAGTCTTCGATTGTTTTTTTTTTCTTCAAGGCTGGTCGCTACTCTTGGGTGGGTTTCTTTAATTGGTTTGGGCCTTTAGTTCCTCGACTACCATACTCTGTTGAGTTCACTGCGGAGAGATTGCTATAGTCGCTTGCTTGGTTTCCAAATTTAAAGCTGTTTGAGCAGCATTTTCAACAACTTGTCATCATCATCATCATCAGAGTTGTTTTTCAACTATTCAGGGTTGGCTACACGAATCTTGATTTGTCATTCTGCTCTATCAAGGGCCATACTCTCAGTAAGGGCATTAGTTCCTATATCTTCTCTCACTACTTCCAACTATTTTCTTTTTGGTGTATTTCTTGCCCCATTTTCTTTTCGGTGTATGCTTGAACCAACTCGCACTTCCAAACAGGTGTTGTACTGGGTCTGCGCTACACATGGCCAACCTACCTAAGTCTACTTTATCTCTTCTTATCGCCTATTAGAGTCATACCTAAGTGCTCTTGAATGTATTTTACAACTGGCATTTATTTTTTTGAATGTTAACTTGGGATAGGTGGGATTGGAACTATTGACGCATATGGTAGCTTCTCCTTCCTTGATGTTAAATAATTCATTCACAGAAAAGAAGAAGGGAGGAACTCAGAGCATATACGTGGTTCGGCTATACACAGCCTACATCCACGAGGAAGGAAGAAATTCGGTTTTATTTCACCTTTTTTCTAATAGCCTCCTTACAATATATAAGTTGATGAGAAGATCCAGGCACACGGTTTTCACACGGTATGCCAACTATTGTATACCGTGTTAATACTCCTCCCAAGTTGGTGCAAATAGATTTAAAGCACCCAACTTGCCAAGAATCTGTTTAAGCCTCCCTTTTCCGACAACTTTGGTAAAGATATCAGCAAGTTGACTGCTGATAAATAGAGTTTGAATTACTTTGATTTCAAGTGAAGAGTATGTGGAGAACAAACTTAATCATAACATTCAAAATGAGGTGGAAGCTATAAATGATGAAGAACCTCAAGAAACCAATCCCTCACCATCTGATCCCCAAGTGGGACTCAGTCGTCCTCGAAGAAACGTTCAACTCCCAAGTAAGTATTGTGATTTTCACATTTTTAATGCTTCCACCAATTACCCAATTCAAAAGTTTGTTAACTATTCCAATGTCTCTTAAGAATATAGTTTGTATCTTTGTTGTATATATGTCATTCAAGAACCTGCCAGCTTCCAAGAGTCCTCTTCCTATCCTGTTGGGAAAAAGACGATGAAAGAAGAGCATTGGGCCCTCGACAAAAATAAAACTTGGGAACTAGTTGAATTACCCCAAGGGAAAAAGGTGGTTGGGAATAAATGGATTTATAAAATAAAACAATACAACAACAATAGAACTATAGAGAGATACAAGGCACAACTTGTTGCTATAGGGCTCACCCAAACCTACGGCGAAGATTATAAGGAAATATTTGCTTCTGTTGTTAAAATGAATACCGTCAGGGTTTTATTATCAATTGCCGCTAATTATGATTGGCCTCTATATCAACATGACGTTAAAAATGCATTCTTGCAAGGCGACCTTGAGGAGGAAGTTTATATGAAAATTCCTCAAGGACATCCTCATGAAATTCCAATCTTGTGTGCAAGTTAAAGAAGGCTATTTATGGCCTAAAGCAAGCTCCTAGCCCCTGGTACGTAAAGTTATACTCTTCCTTGGAAAAATATAATTTTAAAAGATATAATGCAGATTCATCTATGTTTGTTAAAAAAGGGAAAAATGGAAGTGTTGTGGTTCTTGTTTGTGTCGATGATATCATTGTCACGGGGGATGATACCCAAGGTATTACTCATATTAAGAATTACCTCCACCATGTATTCGACTTAAAGGATTTGGGCAAATTAAGGTATTTTTTGGGAGTTGAAGTGGCTTATTCAAAAAAGGGTATTTTCTCTCCCAAAGGAAATATACTATTGATTTTTTGAAAGAAACTGGCAAATTAGGAGTTAAACCTAGTGAGACTCCTATTGAAATGAATTCTAAGTTAGTTGTTGAAGACGGTCAACCTCTTAAAGATATTGGAAGGTATCAACGGTTGGTAGGAAAATTAATATATTTAACCATCACAAGACTGGATATAACTTATGCTGTAAGTATGGTGGGCTAATTCATGCATTCTCCTCGTACTTCTCATATGGAAGCCGTCGAGAAGATCATAAGATACCTCACGGGTTCTCCTGGTAATGGAATTTGGATGCATAAAAATCGTCAAGTTGATATTCTTGGGTATTGTGATGCTGATTGGGCTGGGAATCCATCAGATAAAAAATCGATTACTGGTTTCTGCACATTTGTTGGTGGAAATATTGTTACTTGGAAAAGCAAGAAACAAAATGTTGTGGCTGTTTTAGTGCTGAAGTAGAATATCGAGCTATGGCTTCCATTGCATGTAAACTTTTATGGCTTAAAGCTCTCCTCCAAGAACTTGGTTTTATATATGGTTCTCCAGGCAAAATGTATTGTGACAATCAAGCTGCAATCCACATCGCTTCCAATCCAGTTTTTCACGAAAGAACCAAACATATCGAAGTTGACTGTCATTTCGTCAGTTTAAAAGTTCAAGCTAAAGTAATTCAAACTCCATATATCAACAGTGAAATCCGTTTGCTGATATCTTTACCAAAGCTGTCGGAAAAGGGAGGCTTAAACAGATTCTTGGCAAGTTGGATGCTTTAAATCTATTTGCTCTAACTTGAGGGGGAGTGTTAACGTGGTATTTCGTTGGCATATCATGTAGAGCTGGTATACCGTGTGAAAACCGTGTACCTGGGTGTTTCCTTTATTTTTGGGATCTTCTCATGAACTTATAAATTGTAAGGAGGCTATTAGAAAAAGGTGAAACAAAACCGTATTTTTTCCTTCCTCGTGGATGTAGGCTGTGTATAGCCGAACCACGTATATGCTCTGAGTTCCTTTCTTGTTCTTTTATGTATTCAGGACAGTAGGGACTATTTGAATTACGTCTTTTACCACGAGTAATAAAAATCTCGAAACCAAAAACTTTTTCAGCACCTTCATTAGCTTTAGATTTCAAGGCTGATATGTCAAGATTATCCTTCGGAGTTTCAGTCATAACTTCTCTATGAGTTTCTTCTCTTGACACAATATTGCAAACGGTGTTGAAATCAGGCGTGGTGGATGTGAGGAGAATTTGATTCCTAAGACTTTCATATTCAGAACCAAGAGCAAACAGAAGAGCAAATGTCATCTCTTGATCCTTTCTTGTAGTAAGGGTTGTATGATCGGTAGTAGTAGGCAAATAATATTCAAATTGATCAAATAAACCATGCCCAATACCAATTAACTCTCCAAATGCTTGCTCACCCTTTTTTAAATTCATTATTTCTTGCCTAATTTGATATATTTTGGAGGCATTATTTATTCCACCATAAACATCCTTGGCTTTATTCCAAACTGCAGCAGTAGGAAGAAACTGAAGTCCTGTGGCAATTTTTCTGTCCATAGAATTTAATAACCAAGATTTTACTAAGTCATTATTGGTTTGCCAGTCTTCACAGATGATTCATCTTTTTCAGGAGGTTTCTTAGAGCCGGTCACATACCCCAACTTGCATTTTCCACTTATAAACAATTGGGCTGAGTTTGACCAAAAAAGATAATTTATCCCTCCTTTCAAGACCTTAGTAGTAATTTTGAGGTTTGGATATGAGTCATTTGGGTTTGAATTTTTAGCCATGATGAAAAAATAAATATAGTCAAAATAAAATCATTGGCCTTAGGAGAGGCGCACAAAAAATAAGGTTCAAAAAATACCCGTTATTGATCTCTTTAAAATACCAAAAACAGCATTCAAATATGAAAAGTTGCTCCAACATACTTTTGATATAATATGGTCCCTATGGCCCACCTCTTTCCCTTTTTACAAAAAAGTAAACCTCTTTCCCTTTTTGCAAAAAGGTAAACCTCTTTCGCCTTTTGATGTATACTGGAATCTTTGCCTTTCCTGTGCAGAGCAACTTTACCTTGGAAGAGAAACGGAAGAGAGAGAAAGGGAGACCATAAAAATTTGGTGGCCAAATCGCAAATCAGAGAGAGCATAAAACCGCAAATGCCTCAGAAGACAGACCAAACTGCTCTACCAAAAGTTGAGAAGAATGAGACCAACTGCTCTACTAAATAAGTTCCCGAAAAAGTGGCTGTGATACCATGTTAAATAATTCATTCACAGAAAAGAAGAAGAAAGAAACTTAGAGTATATACGTGGTTAGGCTATACACAGCCTACATCCACGAGGAAGGAAAAAATACGGTTTTATTTGACCTTTTTTCTGATAGTCTCCTTCCACTTTATAAGTTAATGAGAAGATCCCGAAAATAAAAGAAACATTCAGGCACACGGTCTTCACACGGTATGCTAGCTTTACACAGTATGCCAACTGTATACTGTATTAACACTTGACCACGTGCCAAGAGCCCCGTTCTGGACAGCAACACTTGTTCAATTCTTTCAACGGAACTTTCTTCATCCTCTGAATCAATGAGGTTTTCTTTTGGTAAATTACATCATTGGTGATCTTCACACACATAATAGAACACCTTGCTGGTCTTTTATTTTGTAGCGTTATCCATTGAAATCATATCCTAATCGTGGACAACCATTCTTCCAAGCGAGTGAGTCGTCTAGCAATAGCGGGGCAACTTTGAAAGCCTTATTCAAATCAAGAGGTTAGTGATCTTAGGGATCTTTGCCAACGTTCTCTCCCATCCATCTTTGTTGCTTCATATAGCTTCTTCCAATAATCCAACGCCCACCTCTTTTCACTTCCCATGTATTTTCTTCTTTTTTCAACTTTGAGTGAGAAGTCAATGGAGCCGTATCCACTTCCCCTGTAAAACGATTTAATATTTTGCTATACATAATTCCATGATGGATTGCGCTCCTTAGGAATAATCCCATCAAGCAAGCACGGTAATCTTTGCTTTTGTAATATATTCTTCAAGTATTGTGAATGGCTTACCATAATTCAGTTCAAGCTTGTGGTAGCTTGAATCCTGGAAGCTTAGAAGCAAGGAGGGAGATCCTATGACTGTGGAGAAGGATTTCTGTGCTTCTCATATGGCATGCTTGCTTTCGTTAGCAGTGGATAGGTTTGTTGCAATGGAGATTGGAGAATGGAGGTATGGGCATTGGGGAGGAAGGGTAAATGGGCATGGAGGTGGTGCTGGTGACTATGTTGGAGAGTGGAGAAGAAGAGTCGTTGGCAGGTGGTGGTGATGGGCATGGAAAGGATGTTGGCGAGATGGTGGCTAGAAGAAGATATTGGTGGTCGTTATTGGTGGGATGGAAAAGGGGGAATTCTCTAGCTCTATCATCTATCACTATGATAATCTATATCGTATACCAAATGAATGATATTAGTTCCCTTTTATGTTTTATTATGATACTCTATCAATATCGAGTTTGGTTCATTATAACTTAAATGAATGATATTACTTCCCTTTTGTCATTATTCTCAATTAATTGATGTTGGTTTATCATAACTCAAATGAATGATATTAGTTCTCAATACCTTGTGAAACTTGAGCTTGGTTATCAAAATTCAAATGACTGATATTATTTTCATTTGGTCATAATACTTTGTTAAAATCAAACTTGGTTTATCATTACTGAAATGATTGATAATATTTCCCCTTTGTGATGATACTCTATCGAAATTGAGCTTTGTTAAAACTCAAAAAGTGTTTCAAAAAAATGTCAAGTGACCCCTAGGCGCGGCTGGGGGGTTCTAGGCCACCTAGCGCTTAGTGGGGTGCCCAGGGATTTGGGCGGCCTAGGTTCAAAAGGGGGCAAGGGGTGTCCAGGATCCTATTTTATGTCTAGATTTTCTATAAAAAATGCATGAATAAAAATTTATACTCATGCATTTTTATTATCGAAACAGAAAACAGCAAAAATGCCCTAATAGGGGGGGGGGGCACAATCCCTGAGTGCCCGCCTAGGTGGGGTCCTAGGTGAGCACCCAGTGACAGCCTGCCTAGTTGATTCACTGAGGCATGGGTGATGCATCCAGGCTCCCCTAGCATGCCCAAGCGCTAGGTGGACGGCCTTTTTGAAACTATGAAATGAGTGAAATTAGTTCTCCTTTGTCATAATACTCTATCAACACACAACTCGGTTTATTGCCTCCTAGGAGACATCCGACACTTTCAGCACACAACTCGGTTTATCATAAGTCAATGACTAATATGAATGATATGGTTTCCTCTGTCATACTAGTCTGTCCAAATTTAACTTGGTTTATCATAAATCAAAAGTAATGCATTCTTGAATTTATGGAAATTGTTGCCAAATGACGAGTGAAATATTTAGTAATGTATTAGCTTTTATTGTTTGTAGTGTCATAGATTTTTTCATCTTTGGTCTCAAGTTCTGACAAATATCAGCTCCGCTTCTAGAATTAATGTATGGATTTGAAAGTTTCCGCATTTGAAATTTATCTTTGTCCACAAACCCATCATCATCATCATCCTCATCATCTGAGGTTTATCCCAATTATTTGGGGTCGGCTACACGAATCCTGTTCTGCCATTCCGCTCTATCAAGAGCCATACTCTCAGTCACGCTATAAGTTTCCATATCTTTTCTCACTACTTCCATCAATGTCTTTTGGGGGACTTGCCCTAATAGAGCCTTGCACTTGAACCAAATCACCCCTTCTAAATGGTGTTGTTTTAGGTTGATATTGCACATGATCAAACTACCTAAGTCCACTTTCTGTTATTTTATCGCCTATTGGAGCTACCTTAATGTATTTATTATGAATTCTATTCATCATCGATCTGCCACTCTTCCATCTCAACATCTTCATTTCAGCTACACTCATTCTAAAGATATGTTGTTTTTTAATTTCCCAACATTCTGTTCCATAAAGCATAGCTGGTCTTACAACCATCTTATTAACTTCTCTATCAGTTTCATTGGTATACGACGATCACATAAGACTCCAGAGGTACATCTCCACTTCATCCGCCCAACTCTAATTCTTTGAGCAACATCTTTCTCAATATCTCCAATCTCATGGATTGTCGACTCAAGATATCGAAAATAATATCTTTTAGGTACTTTTTGGCCATCAATCTTAACTAATTCCTCATTTATGCTATTATTATTACTAAACTTGCATTCCATATGTTGTATCTTAGTCCAACTAATTTTAAAACCTTTAGATTCTAAAGCATCCCTCCGAAGTTTTCTCAGTTTTTTACATTGTCTCTATTCTCGTCCATTGTTCGCAAAATTGCTCGATCTAACTGATAACCGCCCGGTTCCGGTTTTGGGCTGTTAGGGTGATCAACCGGTATTTAAATTTTGTTTTTCACAAAAATGTATCTAAATTCTCAAAAATAAGGAATTTGATTTGTAATGCATTTTTAAATATTCTTTACATTATGGTAAAGATTAAAAATTGTTTTGGTCATTAATACTCACTTTTATATTTTCCCATCTTTTTTAGAAAATTTAAAAGATAGCCATTGGAAAATATAAAATGGGTTAAAATCCATTTTTTTTTATTAATTTTCAACTTCATTTGAATGTGTTTTGTTTTAATCATTCTTTATATGCTTTTCATATTTTAGTAGATTTTTTTTTTGGTATTTTTTTTTTTTTAATTTTTTTCAACACTTTTTTGACCGCCTGGGACTTGCCCGATTAGAGTGGTTGAATCGGCTGGTTTACTGGTTAGGTTGGTTAAACCGCTTCCAAGCCCATGTCTGGTTAACCATTCCAGTTCGATTTTGCGAACACTGGTCTCGTCAATCAAAACTATGTCATTCGTAAACAACATACATCACAGGACCTCATCCTAGAGATGCCTAGTTAACTCGTTTATAACCAAAGCAAAGAGAATGGGCTCAACTGTGACCCATGATGTAGGCATATTGTCACTGAAAATTCACTCGTCTCTCTACAAGTTGTCCTCATATTAGTTAGCACTCCCTCGTACATAACATTAACTATGATAATATATCATCTTGAGATGCCTTTCTTTGCTAGCACCGACCAAATTCTCTCCCGTAGGTAGCTTATATATGTTTTCTCTAAATTAATAAAGATTATGTAGAGGTATTTTCTCTTCTCCCTAACCTTCTCAATCAATTTGCTACGTAGGAATTTCTTGATATCACCTTCTTTAATCATCAATTTCTCTATTTGGTCTCCATATGATCTCATTGTAACATTCCTGCTTGAGGTATCAGGTGAACTTGACCTTGTTAGAGATGGATTCTTCACCAATATCATTTGCATGAATTCTTGAGTTCTGAATCTGATAATTCCTGTTTATTATGAGTTATTGTAGATTGGAATTCATTTAGTGCTCCAGGGGATGCTTGAATTGAGCTTGATAAAAGAAGAGTTTCACTTAATGCAGTTGCCTTCAAAAGCAATCCCAATGCCTTGATACCTAGAAGGGACTTCGGAATATGGAAGTCTCAATTAATTCAACCAGCTAAACCTTCCATTCATTTAAGTACATCACTCCATTTCACTTGTAATTTAAGTTAGGTTAAAATCCTAGAGTCGATGGCAATGGCATGAGATGAAAGCGCATGGTGTCATGCATTTTATGAACTCTGTGCACATGCCAAGCATATCCCAATAGAGATGGATCCAGGTGTCCTGAAAATATTTCGGCGATTGTTGGCCCAAATTTAGGAATCCAACAATTCTCTTTAAGTTTTATACAAGAAGGGTGGTGACCTTAACAAGCCCAGTCATGACATTAAAGGAATATCTTATAGGTGAGTCCTCTCCATCAATATCTTTAATTTAAAATTTGAATTCGATCCATATATGACCCAATATATGTTTAACTGATCCAATAAAATTGTTTTGTCTTTTCTTCATCTTTGCTTTCCCTGGTTTTGATGATCCATCAAAGATTATGGGAGCTTCTATTTAATTTTTGGGAAATTGGTGTAGTAGATTGTATCCCCATGCATAAGACCTCATTTCTTTGTTGTATTTGCCAGTTTGACACTGTAGTGTACAGATGTGAGGTCACTTTTTCATTCTTTCACATATTTTAGTTGTAATTCTCCTAGAATTGCAGTTCTCTTGCTTGATTATCATGTTGTAGTGTGAGAAAACTCTAATCCTTTTTTTTATTGCTAATTATTAAAGAAATCCTTAGAACTTAATGTTAATCATCCGGATTTCCAGATTTCCCAATGGATGGGTGACTTATGGAACTTATCTGCTAGTGACAATGCGATCCGATTAGAACTCATCTGCAAAGTCCATGGCCTTGAGTATGCTGAAGATTACTTTGAAAGCATTCCCCAATATTTGAAGACCTTCCAAGTATATGGCGCTCTTCTCAATTGCTTTGTGGATAAAAGGTTAGTTGAGAAAGCTGAGACCCTTGTTAAGGAAATGAATAAATTTGGTTTAGTAGATTCATCCCTCACATACAATGCCCTAATGAACCTTTACACCCACACAGGACAATCTGAGAAACTAGACCTTCTCTTGGAGGATATGCGGGCAAAAAGAATACGGCCCAACTTGTTTACATATTGCCTAAGGCTCAATGCATGTGTTTTGGTCTTAGACATTGAGGGGATGGAGAGGATTCTGAAAAGAATGGAGAAAGAACCACACATCGTTGTGAATTGGGTCTCTTATGCCAGTGTTGCTAATGGTTACATTAAAGCTGGTTTTGTAGATAAGGCAGGGGCCATGCTAAAAAAGGCGGAGGCCACGTTAGCGAATGGCGTTGTTGCCCGGGGGAGGAGGAATGCGTACAATTACCTTCTCACTCTATATGCGTCCATTGGTCTAAAAACTGAGGTCTATAGGATATGGGAACTGGTCAGGTCCTTATCTGGAAAGCTCCAAAATTCAAGTTATATATGCATGATAAGTTCATTGGTGAAGATAGGTGACATAGAGGGTGCTGAGAAGGTGTTGGGGGAATGGGATTCTAGTTGTGTGAATTATGACTTCAGGGTGCCTATGCCATTGCTATCTTTTTATTGCAAAAATGGTCTTGTGGGGAAGGCAGAGGAGTTTGTGAACGGTGCCCTAGAGAGACAAAGAGTGCCTTCTCCAAATGTTTGGCACATTTTGGCAGGTGGGTATCTGCAGAATAACCATATTTTAATGGCTGTCGAAGCCATGAAGAAGGCTTTGAAAGCCCACCAGCCTGGGTGGCTGCCTGATTGGTGTACAGTGACTGCTATATTGGAGTACTTTGAGGGCCACGGTGATTTGGAACGAATCGAAGAGTTTATTGGCTTGCTTAGGCCGGTCGCTTCTTTAACAAGGGAGGTGTACCATACTTTATTCAGGATGTATATTGCATCTGGGAAGCCAGTTTTGAGTTTAATTGAGAGGATGAAAGAGGACAATGTAGATCCTAGCGAAGAAACGAGAGCGATTGTTGATGGAAAGACACTTAGAGTTCTTTGAATGAGTAATCCTGCTTTTGAAACCAATAGTATGTTTATTGGTCAGGACAGTAGCAAGTTGTTTATACATTCATTAAACATTCTGATTCTGGTGAATATGATATTGCAGTTTGGGACTGGGAGATACCATTCCATGAGGAGGGAGAATTAATGAGGTATTAGTTACATGGAAAATTGTTTATTATTTGTGTTGGTTTTGGTTTAGTCGGAGTTACTGAAGTCTCAGTGTAAATGGTTCGTTGTCTTTATTTTGATAATCCATCTATTCCAGTGATTACTGTTATTTCTCTCCTTGATGCTGCAGATTTTGGCCATGAACCATGGTTATACCTTCACTCAAGCTTTATTAGTTGGACCCTCATCTTTACAATTCTTCCCTGCTGTTCGACTAAGCTTGTTGTTCGCCTCGTTTTTTTATTCCCCCCCCCACGTCTGCTTTAATTTCTGAAGGCCTCTGAACTTCAGGAATTTTGTAATTTATTAAACAAAAGATTGAGGCTTTTTGTTGTTATCAAATCTTTGTAGGGCCTGTTTTGCATCTCCTTATTTCAGACATAGCTTGAAGCTTCTTGTTTCTAGATCTATGTTTGAAACCAAAGACAATAACTTATCTTAATTTTCTTTATGTGATGAATAATATAAGCAAAGAAAGCTAAAAGCATTCACATCATGGTTCTCATATAGGTCTAAGACTCTACAATGATATTAAAGCCAAGCCATGGTTCCTGGTATTTGTGTGCAGCTTAATACTTTAGTATTGATCAAATCATCAAAAGGTTCTTGCTAGTTCTTGTACTAGGAAAATTTCATACAACTTGTACATTGCCAGCTTAGATACAATTGAGATTCATGAGACTATTATGGGGATAGAGAGTATTGTGCTTCTGTTTGTTCATTGGGATTCAAAATCAAGACATCATAAGGGATAAGGGATATCCTCTGGACATTTCATGTGTAGCGGCCCTCTCCAAACTTTAAAGAGATCTCCATTCACCTTGATCTTTGTTGTTTAGGTGCAATTGATCCACGTAAATTTGCGTCCAATTTTAAATAATTGGGAAAATGTCACTTAAATGGCCAAACCACCTTATAAAATCATTAAGGTGGTTAAATCATCCCATTTAACATTAGAATGGTTACTTCTCAAGCTCTATTTCACTTAGATGCCTCCTCAAAAATTATTATCAAATTAAAAACCTTGAACAAGTAGGGGAAATTTAGAAATTTGGCCCATCGTAAGTGGCTTATGCTAAATGATGACTATGCCCCTAGTTTAATGACATGGAAGATAACCCTTGGTTGTTCAGGGTTGGCAAAACAAAGCCCTATTCATTGTAAACCCTTATTCCATGTTTCTAACTTTGAACAACCATGGACATTATCTTCATTTCGCTTGGACCACATAAGGGGGCTAAACTACCAAAATGCTCCCAATCCTGACCAGGGCCAATTTGGTCTTTCTAACATATTTTTTAAGGAGGATCCAAGTGAAATGAAACTTAAATGTAACAATCCTAAATATTAAATGGGATGAGATTTGAGCACATTAGTGGTTTTGTAAGATGGTTAGCCATTTATTGATATTTTTCCATAAAGGAAACAATAAAATTATGATTAAAAATTCAAAAATAAAAAGGGAAATATCATTTAAAGGGTTAAATTACCTTGCAAAATCATTAAAGGTGTCATCATCCTATTTAGCATTTATGAGTTATTGCTTTTTAAGTTTCATTTCATTGAAGTACCTTTCAAAATAATTGGCTTTGTTTAGGATTGGGAACCTTGATCTAGCAGGGGCTTTTTTGTAATTTAGCCCAAATTGAGTGGCTTGAGTAAATGACAAAAATACCTCGGGTTGTCAAAGTTAGCAATAATGAAAAAGGGTTTACAATGAAAAAAGTGAGTTCTGCGTTGCTAACTCTAAACAACCAGGGTACTTTCCTCATTTTGTAGTTCCGTAACTGTGAACTGCTGCAGTTTTTTGGTCATTTGGCTTGGGCAAATTGAATGAGTCTAAAGTTGTCAAAATGCCCTACTTGTCCAAGTTTCCCAATCATGAATAAGGGTAATTTGGCCATATTTATTATATTCTAAGAGATACCTGAGTGAAACTTAAAAAGGCAGTAGTCCCAATTTTTAATAGGATGATGTACTTTTTAACGATTTTGTTTGGTAATTTGACCCTTTGATATTTTTCCTAGGTACTTTATGGAGTAGTTAAAACAGATTGTTTTTTAAATATGGTGGTTGCAGAAAATAGTGTTTTCAATTGATCTTGCTAAGATCTTTTTCTTCTCCTCTCTTTTTTTGATAACTAGTTGCTTGCCAAACTTGTTCTTTTTCCTAGGCAAGACTTATAGGCTCACCAGCAAAGGACATCACCCCAGTGGTGGATCCTGCTGTCGCTTATTGGTGCATCCCTCACCCCAGCAAAAAAAAAAGGGGCCCCATCAAGTGTTCCATTTTCCATTGATGATCCCAATGGTCTATTGTTTCCATAGTCCATTTTGTTATGGTAAGTGTAAAGTGCCATATCCATTGGTCTTGATATGGTTTGTGCTTTTTTGTCTTTTCTCTCAGTTTTAGCAGGTAAGGAACTAGCATTTCGCTTTATGCAAGTTGAATTCTAGGTCCACAATCATCATCCCTTTTTAGTTTAGATTGCTCATTTCATTTTGCTGATGCATCTCAGGGTTCTTGGAGGTAATTTCGAGAGTCAATTTTTTCAAAACCCATATTTCATGTATCGAACTCGTCGTCATGTTGCTAGGTCCGCAAGCATCATCCCTTTTTAGTTAGATTACTCATTCTTTTTGCTGATGCATCTCAGGGTTCTTGGAGGTGATTTCGAGTGTCGATTTTGTCAAAACCCATTCCTCACGATAAATGTGGGAGATGGAGCGCCTACGGGTAGAGTTTGTAATGTTCAATGATCCATCGAACATTCTCCTTCAGTACTCTTATTTTGATACAAGATACGACTTATTTGAAATTAATTGAATCCGGGTTTCACAATAGCTATTCCTGGACTGAACCGACCTGTTGAATACTTAAATTCAAGGAAGGACCAGTTTCACATGCAAAAAGCAAGGAATCTTGCATACGCTGAATTTGAGAGTAAGTGTTCAGTTCCTATCGGCTTGGTTCACCGTCAAAAGAACATCAACATCTTAGTAGCTTTTCAATAATCAGTTGACTTGCTTGGGAGACTGGAGTCCATTGCTTATTACTAAGGATACGGCGTTTTGTTCTTATTCCATCGCTTTTATCTGTGCAATAGAATTAACGTGTATTGCACTAAAGGGACAGTTAGTCTTGTTTATCCTTTTACTTATGTATAAATGACTTGTGGATTAGTGGTTAGGCAGTAAGGGCTGTATGGAAGAGATCTATCTCTATCGGCAATAGCTAGTCTTCATGCATTTCTTTAATGTGTAAAGAGAGAGAGAGAGATCCATAAAAACTATTCTCTACACATTCGTACATCGTGGCTTGACATTGATCGTGTGTCTCAGATTTGCCGATGGATGAGTGATCGGAGATATCATTACCTGAGCCCTTCAGACCATGCCATCCGTTTAGACCTCATCTCCAAGGTCCATGGTCTAGAGCAAGCGGAGCAATACTTTGGCAACATTACCAAGCAAGCGAAGACTTTTGAAACCTATGGTGCTCTTCTCAACTGCTATGCCCAAGAGCGGTCAGTTGAGAAGGCTGAATCCATCGCTGAGAAAATGAAGGAATTGGGTTTCTTCAACTCTGCTCTGTCCTACAATGCCCTAATGACACTTTATACACAGACAGGAGAAGTTGATAAGCTAGATATTCTTATCAAGGAAATGGAGGAGAAAGCCATTCGTCCAGACAATTTCACTAATAATATCAGGATGAAGGCCTATGCAAAGGCTTTAGATATCGAACGAATGGACAAATTCCTACAAACACTGGAGCATGATCCCCTTGTAACCTTGCATTGGAACATATATACCATGGCTGCAAATGCATACATTAGAGCTGGTTTAATAGACAATGCGATGGCCATGCTTAAGAAAGTGGAGGCACTTTGTGGTGGAAAACATCAACTCGTATATGATTGCCTCCTCACCCTTTATGCATCTGTCGGTCAAAAAGCTGAGGTCCAAAGAATTTGGGGACACATCAAAACCCCATTTAATAAGCCTCTTAATTCGAGCTATAGGTGCTTCATAAGCTCGCTACTGAAATTGGGTGATGTAGAGGAAGCTGACAAGGTGTTTCGAGAATGGGATTCTCACCATGAGATCTATGATTTCAGGGTGCTCAATGTGCTCCTTTATTTCTATTGCAATAATGGGTTTTTGGAAAAAGCTGAGGAAATTATAAAGATTGCTCTAGAGCGACAAAAAGTGCTTACTTTCAACACATGGGAGATTTTGGCAGGAGGGTATCTGAAGAATAACCAGATTTCAATGGCTGTTGATGCCATGAAGAAGGCTTTATCTTTGCACCAAGGAAGGAGAAGGTTGCCAGATTCCGGCAATGTGGCTGCTGGATTAGAGTTTTTCCGGCAAAATTCCGATGTGGAAGGAATAGAGGAGTTTATAAGCTTGCTAAGGCCTGTGGTCCCATTAACGAGGGAGGTTTATCATGAATTATTAAGGACTTACATATCAGCAGGGAGGCCAGTTGAGACTGTAATTGAGAGGATGAAGGGAGAGAATATTGAGCCTGATGAGGAGACGGAAGTGATTCTCAAGGGTGATATGGCTCAAGCTTTCAGTGAGTAGGTTTGGGTTCCTATTGTGCTTGGGGGATTCAACCGTAGTTGATTCTAATTGATTGCCAATTTCGAGGGGACTGGACCTGGGCTGGGTAGTTGATGCTTATTGGTTTTGCCTGGTTTGTAGAGGACATACAATGTGGGGTTTTTCCTGGTTTTCGGAGAGGGGACATACATTTGATTTTTGCATTGATTGCAGAGGGGGAGACATGTGAATGCATGGAGAGAGAGAGAGAGAGAGAGAGAGAGAGAGAGAGAGAGAGAGAGAGAGTATGGGACTTTCTTTATTATTTAGAGAATATGTGGGGTGGGTTTGGTTAAGTGGAAGAATAAGGCCTAACGCCCTTAGAATTATGGATGGAGATCTATTTAGACTAGTTGTATCCCCTCCCTCCCCAAAAAAAAAACATAAAAAAAGTAGTTTTATTATAGTTTTCTGCTATGTAAAACTATGTTATTCATGATTCTCTTCTTATGATTGGTTAAATATGAGAGAGAGAGAGAGAGAGAGAGAGAGCATTGTTTTTTTTCCCTTGAGAATTATATGGGTCAGATGTTGTTATGTATAAAAATCCGTAAGAGCTTGTTGCGTATTCCTTTTATCTATCGATTAATTATGGGAAATTAATCAAGATATTCATTAGAGATGGACCATTCAACATTTTCTAGAGAGAGAGGGGGAGCATTGTTTTTTCCCCTTGAGAATTATATGGGTTAGATGTTATGTATAAAAATCCGTAAATGCTCGTTGCATATTCCTTTTATCTATTTATTAACTATTGATTAATTATATCGTTAACTTCACTCAAAAACAACTATTGATTAATTATGGGAAATTAATCAAGATAGAGATGGATTATTCAACATTTTACCCATTTATAACTCTTTTCTAACTCACAGTTATGTGGATTTGGGTGGGTATTTTGAAATTAAACTGAAAAAATTAAAATCTCATACCGGTTCAAAAAATGAGCAGTAGGAATGTTATGATAAAACTTTATTTGAAACGATGTGGTGAAGTTATTTAAATACCTCTACCTTCTTGTTCAAATATCATGAATGGTAGCTGTGATCCTTTTTTAAGATGTTAAAATAATTCATTTTCATTTGTATTTAGATAATTTCGGAATAATTATTTTGTGTCTAGATTTATTCAAATTATTTCAACATGTGGAGCCAGAATGTAGAGGATTATGAGAACCGCTAGCGAAAACAGTT
>NW_006494916.1:8314072-8336166 GCF_000471905.2 Amborella trichopoda | reverse complement strand
ATTTATTTTTGGTACAAGGTGGTCACAATTAATTTTAATTATTGGATGTGAAATTAGATAGCTATATTTATTCTATTGATCAAGTTCAAACTTCAAAGGAAAATTTCTTGAATTTTGTGAACAAGCTTTCGGATTTCACATCGAATGGTTGTACATAATTGTGACCACCTTGTATAAAAGGTAAATGGTTTCATTGTATATCATCTTTTTTATCGATCGCATATATATTTTTTAACATATTTTTCCCTTGTGCCTGTAGGGCTGGCGTACTTCTCTCCAAAATTTGAGCTCAAAAAGATTAATAAAGGTATTAAAAATGATAGAGGGATGATGCAGCTAAGAAATGAGCATCCCGAATATGTATATTAATTTAGGAAAGTATACAAATTGTGTTTTCAACAAAAAAAAAAAAACCAAAAAAAAATTACAATTAACTCTAGCCTAGTTATTGGAGTATACCATCGTCTGTGTTTAGATGTACCATTCACTGTGATCGAATTTCAAAAAATTTAGTCCCAAGAAATGACCATCCTAATAATCATAATTTACAATTTAATAGCTTGGGATGGTTATGACCTTTACATATCAAAGGTAATAGTTTCATTGTATATAGGCCTTGTATTTATATGTTATTTTCAAATATGAGAAAACAATTACTCATAAGATATTTAATCCTATGACAGGATGTCAAATAGGAGAGTAAATAAGATAGAAGATTAATTCACAATCATCCCTAAGCGTCATATGTGACGTCGGAGTTGGCAATGCCATTGAAGTCCAAATTTTTTTTATTGGAAAGTTTTTGGTAGGGAAATGGTATGTATTTTACCGTCCCATTTTGTATGTCACAACTCGAGGGTGATTGTTACCATATTATACTAAGGATTAGTATATAATCTCATATTAAAATTCCTTAAGTTACTATTGACAGAACATTATCAACCTCAAGGACTAGGATGAACCACCATCACCTTTTGGTTAATTTGTATGTGTATATGTTTCTTTCTCTTTTTTTTTGTTTTTTTCACTCAAGTCAGGCGAACATGTTCTTAAAATTTGAGGCCTATTAGATCCATAAAAATATTTGAAAAATCAATATGTGTGAATACCCATCAACTATCAAATCATTAAAACTCAATCTGAGCCATTGAATTTACACTGTTCTATTTCCATTGGCTGGCCAAGATTGTCTTCTTCCCATATCCCATGTCAAATAATAAATAATGCGAGGCCGTGCATTACCTCCAAATGATACAAGAAGTCTTGGGCTCAATTGTCAAAATAATGACTCACAATTCATGTATTATTGACTGAAAATCACATAATGCACCTAGCATAAATTTCTACAATTGTTTGCCCAATGATACAAGAGATATTGGCTCAAAGCTCTAAGCTCAATTGCACCCATATTTTGGTACAAACACCAACAAATTAAAGAAAAGGTTTCCAAGAGTGTGGAGATTACAAAATTGGTTTCATGGGAGCCCATGGGGAATAGTTGATGGTTGGCCAACTTAGCCCAACTCATATCACACTAATAGAATTAAAAAAATTAGAAAATAAAAAATACTAATAAATAAATTACAGAAAGAAAATCAACACCGTCTCACCAAATGGCTTAAGTATGAGAAATTCAATTCATGGAATTTTGGGGTTTGGCCACCTTATTCTCACAATACATACTAAAATATAATGAAACAAATGCACTAATAATTGAACAAACATTGAGAGGAAGGGAAAACCATTTTTTAAAACTTAAAATTTGAACAAAATAAAAAACCCAATAGATAAAAAAAAATAAAATTGAGTTGATCAAATTAGTTATAGAAATCAAACCATTTTTTCAAGGGAACTGGTTGTGGGTCACAAAGGTTTCACCATATTTCCATGAGGAAGGAACCAAATTAAGGAACTCCAAGGTTTGGCCATCAAAAAGTATGAGCTTGAAAGAGATGGTCTGTCCTCACAAGTCTATATTAGTTTGCCAATTTGCCCCCCAATTCCTATTCATGGCCAACCATCCTTTACTTCTTGAGCCCTTAACCCAAGCTCCTCTGAAATACCCACTCCCTCCAATATTGGATATCATCACAAGGTTGAAGTTGCCTTGGCCTTTCATGGTGAAGTGTATGCCTCCTCTTCTCTTGCATGACACCCTTCTCAAAAGTAAGCAGTAAGCAGCATGATAGAAATATGCAAAAGAATTTAGTAACTTCCACCAAACATTCAGCAACTTTCACTAATTTTCTCTTTGCTCAGTAAAAGACAGCACAACTGCCATTACTCATATGGTATATGGATAGTATCTACTTTCAATTTATTTTAACTGACTTTTTAGTTATGCATGAATTGTACTTCCAATTTATTTTTACTGACTTTTATACAATCATGAAGATCGTTGGTTACAAGCCGACAATAATATCCTATATTAATTAATCACAATATAAAATAAAATTGGTCACACTAGTCTCTGAAATTATTGTGATTGTAAGCACACCATTCGCCAACTCTAGAAACAGAAAATTTTACTCATATAAGGACTCAAGTAAAGATTCATCAAATGTAATATTTTCACCTCTATAAATCTATCTATACGCACAGACACAACACACACACATACATAAGGGAGCAATTTATATGAGGCGCCTATGTTAAACACTCTAAGTGAGGCGCACCTTCAAATCCTATTGGAGCCCCGACATTTTTTTCCAATATTGTCCTGTTTTATTATCGTCATCATCCGAAATAAAAAATAAAATTCGGAAGTATAAATATGGAAACAACTTTTTTCATTACAAGAATCAAAGAAAATAATCAGTTGTATACAATCTCAAGCCATGCAATTGTACAATGCACGTGCAAAAAAAACAGGCGAGTAAAGATCCAGAGAGAGTAATTAGTCAAAAAAAAAAAAAAGAAAAAGAAAAAAATATCCGGATAGAGTATGATGTGCAAAACTCAAGTATTGAATCAATCATGCATAATATACACCAACCATACAGTGTTGTTTTTGGAAAAATCATGGACTCCTTGCATGCATGTAAATACCATATTAAATAAAGGGTGTGGTTTCTATAAATTGTAGATTTTTTATTTTATAATTTTCGAATTTCGAAAATTAAAAAATTTTAGATTTTGAAAATTCGAAAAATATAATCATACTTAGTTCACGCAAAAAAAAAATTCGGATTTTGAAAATCTAAAAAGGGCAATTTAGTAATTCTTTAAGTTATTGACAAAAAATTTTGGGCCCCTAAGAACGGGTATACCTTTAATATCCCAAATTTCGAATGTAATAAGTGAAAATTTTAGGTAAAATAATAATTCTTAAAATAACAGATATATGTGTAATTTTCTCTAAAGAGTTTCTTAATTATACCCACTACGCACGTGAAAAAATAATGTCTCGATTCAATAGAGATCATCCAAATTTTAGATGTTGAGGTATAAGTGTCAGAAAACTCAAATTTTTTTTTAAAAATTTAATGACAATAATTATGAAGTGATTCTTAAGTAATTCCTAAAATTTCAAATTGAAAAAAAATAAATCCTCCCAAATAGGTAATCTTGCTGAAGGAGTAGAAGTAGATATGCAAGAATTCGTAAATGCTTATGTACAAGTACATTCATGTTTCAATTTCTTTTTTCTATGGCCTATTATAAAATTATGATATATAAATATGGAAACAACTTTTTTCATTACAAGAATCAAAGAAAAGAATTGTATACAATATCAACCCATGCAATTGTACATTGCACGTGCAAAAAAACAGGAGAGTAAAGATCCAGAGAGAGTAATTAGTTAAAAAAAGAAAAAAGAAAAAAAGATCCAGATAGTGTATGATGTACAAAACCCAAGTATTGAATCAATCATGCATAGTATACACCAACCATACACTGTTGTTTTTGGAAAACTCATGGCCATATTAAATAAAGGGTGTGGTTTCTATAAGGTTATAAGCTTAAACAATCCATTTAAGGTGCAGCTCAACTCTGAATTTTATTAACACGTAATTTTGATGTAAAAAATTCTTAGGATTATCTCAAAATCTTAACATGTAGATTGATGTAAATTTTTTTTAGGATTATCTCAATATCTATTTTCATGTCGAATTATAAAATTTTAAACTCCAAAGATGTCTAATATCAAACGTATGGAAAAAATAGACAATGTGTAGCAAGATGCATTATTTTTGGGATTCAAATTTTTTTTTTTTTCATATTCATACATCTTGATGTCAAGATGATCAATTAGGGAGTTTTTCAACATTAAAACAACCTCTTCTGATGGATCTTTTGAAGCGTGCCTTTAGTTTTACATTTTAAAGTTTCCTTAAATAAATAAGAAGAAAAAGAAAGTAAGCGTGTCATGTAAAAAAGAAAAGTAAGAGTATGATGTAAAAGTGATTGTCCATGCACTATTGGAATCGGACCAAGAAACTGGACATGAGGCCCACACCCACTCACTCCCATTTCCAGGAAAGGCATGACTTTCCAAAAGCAAACACGTCTTCATGCCACAAAAAAACATGACTTTCACACCTATTCACTCTCATAATGTATTTGACTAGGTGACCACAACAAAGTAATAGTAGTCAGAAAATTTAGAGAGAGAGAACGTGATAACCCTTGAAGGGAAGGGAGATAGCATGAGGATTAAGTGGATAGAATAAATGCAAGAAAATAACAGGACTTAAATAAACAGAGAGAGAGAGTTCGGACGGCTCGCCCATTAATTTCAATATTGAGATTTATATTAAGAAAAAGTTTATACATGGTTGCTACCTTAAAATGTAGAGTTAAATATGCACCTCAAAAATCTATCAGAGAAAGTTATTTTAATGTTGAAAACTCCTCTTGCAACACATTATTTAAATCCTCTAGTGCGATAAAATTTAGAGATCGCGATAATTCGATCTTTTAAGGTTGCAACGTTATAGAAACCAACTCCTTTATATTATCTTGTTTTGTCCACTTTTTTTTCTTCCAAGACTTTGCAACTTTCAAGGCATATCCCTTGCCTTGCAACTTAGAAAAAGAGAGGGAGAAGAAAGAGAAAGATTCAAACCGTTAAGGAGAGAGAAAGATTCAAACCGTCAAATTCATTGTTCATGAAAAACTTATAATCATAACACATAAAGTTCCTATTATTTTTACACATTATCGCCAACATTTTTTTACTCCTTTTACACAGAATCCATTTCCACTGCCAAATTCCACAGTCCAAAAGCTTTCGCATGAAATGCTAAAGACTTGCCCAATTCCACTGGAGTTTCACATGGTGGCAAATATTCAATGGGGCCCACCTCTCAGTTTAGAGAGAGGTCTATAATTCCTCCACCAAAACTCTATAAATGTCAAACCCAATATCAAGCAATTTAATTGAGTGAAGTTTTGCATGCCATGAAAATGAGAATGGTGGTGATATCTCCTTTTTTGTCCTTCATTTTAGTTCTTCTGATTCGATCCTCTGGTTTGTCAACAGTTGATTTAGAAGGTGAAGCATTGCTGAACTGGAAAACTAGTTTGAAAAATCACACTTTGGTCTCATGGTTTCTTGAACCCAAAATCTTGAGCAGCCATTGCAGTTGGATTGGTATCAAATGCAATGATGGTGGAAGTGTAATTGAGATTAACCCCTAAAATTTCAGATTGGAAGGGACACTCAACCATCTGAACTTCTTCTCCTTGCCCCATCTGAGTGGTTTAAATCTCAGCTTAAACCACTTAGAAGGGAAAATCCCAAAGAGTATTGGATCTCTTTTGAACCTCAGTTTCTTGGATTTGGCAGAGAAGTACCATAGGAGATTGGCAATCTCACTGAGCTTCAATTCATTTGTCTAAGAACAAATGATCTTAGTGGCCCCATCCCTTACCAGCTGAGTAATCTGCAAAAGGTATGCCTTCGTAGAAATAATCTCACCGGATCTCTCCCTCCCTCCATAGGAAACCTTTTCATGCTTAGTGAATTGGATCTGTCTTACAATAATCTCAAGGGATCCCTCCCTCCCTCCATATTAAATAGTAAACCTTTCGAAGCTGACATACTTATGTCTATTCAATAAACCTTTCCATGCCTACAAATAAATATTTTCATAATAACAAAAAAAAAAAAAAAAATTAATATAATTTTTTGTATTATTTTTATTCTATTTCATTCATTACAACATAATCATTAAATCCATCCTTGCACTATTTAATATGGATTAACTCTCTCACACCGCTTCCACATGTGCTACTTAGCCATCGGTGTCTTGTTACCTTCTCAAATATGTAACCTTATGACACAATCTACATGTTATAGCCTTACACCGAACTCAATTACACTCCCATTCTCTCTCTACATTTATCAATTCTTTCTTACTTCCCATATATCATTCTCCCTTTCTCTTTTTTTCCCTAATTAGAGGTAAAAATAATATTTCAATCCATCATAAAGATTTTTGGTGGTGAAATAACACATTTAAATATTATTTCAAAGCGAGCCTTATTTTAATTGTTTAGGGCCTCAGCTCTATACAAACCACACCCATTTATTATTACTTAGAAACGTACTCACCAATTTGTTCGGAAATGGCATGTGTTTTACCATACTATTTTGTATTTCACAACTCGAATATACCTTATTGTAGTAAAGATTAGTATATAATCTCATCTAAAAATTCATTAAGTTATACTATTGACATAACATTATCAACCTCATGGACTAGAATGAACCACCGCCTTTTGGTTAATTTGTTTGTATATATGTTTCTTTCTTTCTATTTTTTTTTCACCTAAGTCAGGGGGAACATGTGCCTAAAATTTTAGGTCTATTAGATCCATAAAAATATTTGAAAACTCAATCTGTGTGAATACCCAACAACTGTCAAATTGCTAAAATTCAATATAAACCGTGGAACTTACACTGTTCTATTTCCATTGACTGACCAAAATTGTCTTCTTCCCATATCCCATGTCAAATAAAAAATAATGCGTGGCCATACATTACCTTCTAACAAATGTTTGCCAAATGATACAAGAAGTCTTGGGCTCAATTGTCAATATAATGACTCACAATTCATGTATTATTGACTGAAAATCATATAATGCACCAGGCATAAATTTCTACAATGGTTTGCCCAATGATACAAGAGATATTGGCTCAAAGCTCTAAGCTCAATTGCACTCACATTTTGGTACAAACACCAGCAAATTAAAGAAAAGGTTTCCAAGAGTGTGGAGATCACAAAATTGGTTTCATGAGAGCCCCATGGGGAATAGTTATAGTTGGCCAACTTAGCCAAACTCATATCACACTAATAGAATAAAAACAATTAGAGAATAAAAAAAATACTAATAAATAAATTACAGAAAGAAAAGCAACACTGTCTCACCAAATGGCTTAAGTATGAGAAATTCAATTCATGGAATTTTGGGGTTTGACCACCTTATTCTCACAATACATACTAAAATATAATGAAACAAACACACTAATAATTGAACAAACATTGAGAGGAAGGGAGAGCCATTTTTTAAAACTTAAAATTTGAATAAAACAAAAAACACAATAGATATAAAAAAATAAAATTGAGTTGATCAAAATTTTAAAACATAAAATTTGAATAATAGGTAAGTTATAAAAGAAATAATTGAGTTGATCAAATTAGTTGGAGAAATCAAACCATTTTTTCAAGGGAACTGGTTGTGGGTCACAAAGGTTTCACCATATTTCCATGAGGAAGGAACCAAATTAAGGAACTCCAAGGTTTGGCCATCAAAAAGTATGAGCTTGAAGGAGATGGTCTGTCCTCTCAAGTCTATATTAGTTTGCCAATTTGCCCCCCAATTCCTATTCATGGGTAACCATCCTTTACTTCTTGAGCCCTTAACCCAAGTTCCTCTCAAATACCCACTCCCTCCAATATTGGATATCATCACAAGGTTGAAGTTGCCTTGGCCTTTCATGGTGAAGTGTATGCCTCCTCTTCTCTTGCATGACACCCTTCTCAAGTTCAAAAAAAGAAGCAGCTTTCATTAAGTAATGCACAGCATATAGAGTAAGAGTAAGCAGCATGATTGAAATATGCAAAAGAATTTAGTAACTTCCACCAAACATTCAGCAACTTTCAGTAATTTTCTCTTTGCTCAGTAAAAGAAAGCACAACTTCCATTACTCATATGGTATACGGATGGTATGTACTTTCAATTTATTATAACTGACTTTTTAGTTATGCATCTTATGTACTTTCAATTTATTATGACTAACTTTTATTATAACTAACTTTTGTAGCCGACAATAACATCTTATATTTATTACAACATAAAATAAAATTGGTCACACTAGTCTCTGACATTATTGTGATTGTAAGCTCACCATTCACCAACCCCTAGAATCATAAAATTTTACTCATACAAGGACTCAAGTAAAGGTTCATCAAATGTAATATTTTCACCTCTATCTATCTATCTATATACACACACACAACACACACATACACACATACATACATATGGGAGCAATTTATATAAGGCGCCAATGTTAAACAAGCTAAATGAGGCGCACCTTCAAACCCTTTCACAAGATGCAATTCTGGTGTTGAAACTCCTACGCGGTTTCTATAAGGTTGCAACCTTCAACAATCCAATTAAGGCACACCTCCAAATTTTATCACAAGTAATTTTGTTGCAAAAAATTCTTAGGATTATCTTAAAATCTATTTTCATATCTAATTAGAAAATTTTAACTCCAAAAATAGTTCAAATCAAGGAGATCTATAAACATATAAAAATCTTGAAAATGGATGGCCTAGATAATGTGTTGCAAGATGCATTATTTCTGATACTCAAATTTTTAATTTTTTTTTATTCTTGCATCTCGATGCCAAGATGATCAAATAGAGGGTTTTTCAACATTAAAACAACCTTTCCAATAGATTTTTGAGGTGCATATGTAATTCTACAGTTTAAGGTTGCAACCTTATATAAACTTCTCTTTCTCTCTCTCTCTCTCCATATATATATATATGATAGTAATAAATCAAAAAATAGTACAGATTGAACAAGCCTTTAAACACTTGAAAAATCTTAAAATAGACAATTGAGATAGTATGTTACAAGATGCACTTTTCTTATGATTTGAAATCGTTTTTTCATATTCACATATCTCGAGGTCGAATTACCAATTAAAGGTTTTCTTTTCCATTAAATTTTTTAGGTGCATCTTACTTCAATGTTCTCCACACAGGTGCCCTAGACATGCACACGTACCTATATATATATATATATATAAAAGAGAGGGAGAGAGAGAAATAGAGTACCTCCGATAGAGTATGGGAACTATACCCTCAGGCCCCACACGTGCGATGCGAGAGAAAGCAGGCAAAGACATGTCAAAGTGTTGGCGAGGAAGGTCACACCACCCCCCGTTATTATTTGGAGGGCAAAAATTTGTGGCCGTTACCGTTACAAACCTCCCCGTTAAACACCACTTTGGATCAGAGAGAGAATCACATTTGAGCTGAAAACAAGCACCACAGGCCTCCCCACCCTTGAACAGAGCACTGCTCAGTGCTGCCGTCTCTACACCGAACCCGGCATGGAATGTGTTATCGTAGCCACACGCTCCTCCTGTGTGAATCAAATGGATGGTTAAGATGCATTTCGGTTGAGTTTCTTTTGATTACTTGTACATGCAAGTACCCTCGATCCGATTTGGACCCGATCCACATGGACCATGGGTGAGGCTCTAGGTTCATCCTAGACCTTTTCTGGCCCGACTAGGCCCAGGTCTAGGTTGACCCACCTTTTTTGAAGTATTACACACACGTGCACGTGCGCGTGCACACACACACACACACATATATATATATATATATATATAGGAAAAGTATTAAAAACGCCTATAGACGAAGTGCAACTGTGTTTCGCCCCCATCATGGACATGCTATGTCTATGGCGGTTTTGCCTAACAACTACCATGGACCTACGGGAGCCGTTGCCGTTCCCCCATTTTTTTGCTTCAAATTTACGTGAAAAAAATATCGTCACAAACTTGCTATGTTTGTGATGGACCGCCACAGACATGCCTAGTCCATGACTGTCTTTAATGTACACCATCTGAAAAAATCGAATAGCACCGAGCCTATAGGCAAAAATACTTTTCATTTTCTCCCATAGACGTTTTGTAGTTTCTTTTATATATATATGAAATATTTGACCTTGAGGTGATCAAACACTTCCACTTGATTTGGATCCGATTGGGGTCTAGCTCGGGTTGGATTCGGGGTATAATCGACCCAGACTATTTCGATTTACTACCCTAAGCACAGTATAGGTTGGACAGCCTAGATTGAACAAAAAGAAATAAATAGCTAGAGTTCCATAAAATCTTCTTGGTTATTTCTTTTCTTTAAGGAACTAAATGTACAATGTGCTCTTGCAGGAATACAATAAATGCCATCATTAACTTTTTATATCAAATTAGGCTATCCATGTCCTCAATATCATGCTCTTTTCATTCTAGCCACCAAAAATGACCCTTATGTCCTTTACTAAGGACACTTCATGTTATGCTCTTTCCGCTATAGCCACCAAAAAAAATCTGTCCTTTATTTTAAGGTCATTTAGACCGTGTCAGGGAACAAAGGACACCAGGAGGCTAGGACTATACCTTTATAAGTATTTTTCGCCCCACTATTTTTTAAACAACACTACTAATATCAATACAATTTACCTTTTGTATCAACCCCCTACAAATGAAGTAGTTTTTTTAAGATGAAAATACCTCTTATATATTTAAGAAAATTAAAATTTTTGAGAGAGTGAGAGAAACTACCTCAAATTTCAAATTTATAGAGAGAAAAACAATTTCAAATTTTAAATTTTTAGAGATAAAAACTATCTCAAATTTCAAATTTTAGAAATAGAAACTATCTCAAAATTTATAGAGAGATAAACTCTCAAATTTCAAGTTTTCTTGAGAGAGAAACTCTTAAATTTTGAAATCCTTGGATAGAGTGACGGGATTGGAAAGAACACAGGTTTATACAATGAGGGTGTTTTCCTTTTAAGAAATCTACTTGAGGAGTGAATGCAAAATAAATAATATTGAGATTAGGGATGCGGCTTAAAAAATATTGAGGTGGGACATATATAAAAAGCAGTGTTCACAAAATCGAACTGGAATAGTTAACCGGACATTGACTAGGAAGCAATTCAACCAACCCAACCGGTAAACGAGCCGATTCAATCGTACTAGCCGGGCAAGTCTCATGCGGTAAAAAAACTGTTGAAAAAAATAAAAAAGATACAAAAAAAAACTAATAAAATATAAAAAGTATATTTAAAGAGCTAATTAAA
The DNA here is from genome assembly GCF_000471905.2 of Amborella trichopoda. Next base: position 8,324,826 of record NW_006494916.1, on the reverse strand, counting down.
AAAAAAAAACATCCAAACGAACTTGAAAATTAATAAAAAAATAATTTAATTTTAAATAATCGATTTATAACTATGGGTATTTTAATTTTTTTTAAAAAATATAAAAAAAAGTATTAGCGACCAAATTTTTTTTTCAATCTTTGTCATAATGATAAAAAGCATAAAAAAAATACATTACAAACAAAATCCATTATTTTTGGGATTATATATGTGTATTTAAAATTTTCTTTTCAAATATCCGGCCGGTCACTAAAATCAGCCAAAACAGGAATCGGCCATTGGCCGGTTCTGATCTAACCAGGCAGTTAGATTTTGTGTGTTTTTATAGTAAAATATCTACCAAAAAAGCCAGAAGCAACGTCTAAATTTCTAAAATCTCATATACAAATGTGTGACAGGAATTAAAAACCATAGACACACATGTGCATGCTAAAGAGTTAAATAAGATGGTTACCGAGGGTGGTAGGGTTTTGGCCTCCTCCATAGAAAGTTGCATGGGCTTGGATCCATCCATTTGGGGCACCATTCGCCCCCACCAAAAGCATTGCAACGTTCATGGACCATAGAAGCATGTTTGGATGCTCCAAAAGGGATAAAACTAGCATTTTTACCATACACCCAGAAGAGAGATCCTAAGCTGGTATTCTCTCACTATATTTGGCACTGCAAAAAAGAGGCGTGCTTACAGTTTATGATATGATGAGAGAGAGATTTATGCAGGAATTTCCTTCAGTAGAGAGAGACTCTCTCACTATATGTTGACTAAGAGAGAGAGAGATTCAAGTTGGTATTGAGAAGCAGAGAGAGACTCTCACTGTATGTTGAATAAGAGAGAGAAATTGAGAGACAGAGACTCTCACTATATGTTTAATAAGAGAGAGAAAGTAAAGTGACAGAGACTCTCACTCTATGTTGAATAAGAGAGAGAGAGATTCAAGTTGGTATTGACAAAGAGATTCTATCACTTGGTATTTTCTCACTCTATATTGTACAAAAGAGAGAGGAAGATATTAAAAGTCGTCTTTCTCTCACTATATGTTGCAGAAGAGAGAGAGAACGAGATTCAAAGTCGGTATTTCTCTCACTATCACAAGAGAGAGATTCAAAGTTGGTATTTCTCTCACTATCACAAGAGAGAGATTCAGAGTTGGTATTTCTCTCACTATCACAAGAGAGATTCAAAGTTGGTATTTCTCTCACTATATGTTGCATGAGAGAGAGAAGGAAGTTTAGAGAGAGAGGAACGTAGAGAGAGAGGAACGTTAGAGAGAGAGAGAGAGAGAGGCTTGCTTAGCTTATGGTTTGATGCAGAGAGAGAGAAAGATCCAAAGTTGGTATTTCTCTCAATATATGTTGCATGAGAGAGAATGAAGTTTAAAGAGAGAGAGAGGGAAACTGAGAGAGAGAGAGAGGCTTGCTTATGGTTTGATGCAACCTACGATTCCATAATAAATAGACTCATTACATGCAGAGGGACGCGTTTGTCGGTGAATTACAATGCATTTTAAATCGCATTTATCAAATCTACGCGCTTTCCCATGTTACACAAAGTACAATGCCTGTACATTTCAGGTACACACTCGGTGCTTAAATTATATTTGGAAAATGGATTGATAAGGCTGCCGCCCTATCAAAATAAGTAAAGCCTCACCTCATATTTTGCAAACGTAAGGGTTAGAATTTAGGTGCACCCCCACCTTACCCATTGAAGTGAATCCACTCTTTTAGAATCTACCTTAAATTGGATTTTGGAAGCAAAGCTTTGCAAATCTATGGTCTCCATGATTTCCATTCCCAAAAAAGAGAATTTTTAAACTTTAAGAATAGTCTAATTTCTGTCATTAGTTTTTGATGGAAGTTTAAACCTAGGGATCTGTGAAAGTTGATTCGGACCGGTTGATCAGCGATATGGCTGAGAGAACCAGGCAAAAGAATTTTTTAAAATTGAGAAAATATGATATCGAAAAATAATAAAAAGGGGTTGGGTTGGGTTGGGTTAGCCAGTTAGCAAACATAACCGCCTTGTAGGAATTAGCCGGTTCTCGATATATTTCGAGAACTGGACCAGCTCCATGATTCTTTATTTAAATTGGGTGATTTTGATCCAGACATAAATTTTTTTTAAACCTAGTTTCGGATTTTGTTCATTTCAATTCCTCAAAGTCGATATATTCTTAGTTTTTTAGCACATCAAGTTTGTGGATATGCGGCTGAAATGAATTTTCAGTGATTTGACCCAAGGCACCCACATGAGTAGGCGGGTTCACCAAAAGTTATTTCTTTTCTTATTATTAACACTAGGACTTAAATTTCTTTAACTTAGCATTAGGCAATGGAATCCGAATTCAATTCTTTTGAGTTGTTGGTGGGAGACAATGTAAGAGAAAAATCAAACAGAATGCTGCTCATTGCACATGTTTTGCTTATGACTTCATCGCTTGAGATTAATTATAAACACAAAACAAAATTTCATAAATTGAGATTGATTATATGAGGAGGTAACAGGTCGAGTCGGGTCCTAGACATGAACCTGGATAGTGTTCAGGTTCAAAATTTGAATACGGACCCAATTCGTTGGCTCCCTTTTTGGGCCCATACCCAGATCCGGATTGAGTATATCCCTCGGTCCCGGGTCCATCGCGGAAAACAGTTTACAGCAGGAAACTTCAACCAAAATATAGAAAGCAGAAGCCGAAATGTAACAACAGAGTAGTACTTACCGATGACATTTAGGCTGGAAAAGCCTTTTAGCACTTCCAAGGAAGTCTTCAAGTTTATTTTTTACAAATAAAACATAAAAAGGTTGTAAAAAAGTGCATAACTTAAGAGCTTTAACTTTAGGATGACTTGGAATTTGTGTTTAATTCTAATTATGAAATTTACGATTTCAAAAGTGGTGCCAATCAAACAGATCTATAAATATTTGAAAATCTTGAAAATGAACGGTCCAGATAACTTATTATAAGGTGTGCTATTTTTTTTACTTGAAATTTCTTTTATTATTTATATCCATATGTCTCAAGGTCAAGACGATGAATTGGAAGGATTTCCAACTTCATAATACTCTTTTAAGTTGGATTTTTGAGGTGGACCTTACTTCTATAATACAAATTTGCAACCTTGTACAAACATTTTCCTTTCATAAAAGTGTATCAATATATAAGGTATAGTTTTTAATTTTTATAGTTATAGTATCTCAAAGGTAGTTCTGTAAAATTGTTGAAACTGTGGTCAGATGGTGGTATTTTACAAAAGTTTGAAATGTCAAGGCAATTTGGTTATTCATCATTGTCAGAATATGTTTTCAAATTTGGTATTAATACCGCTACATAAAAACATTAGTGAGAACATGGTTTGACAGAGTATGGCATTTGATAGAGCAAAATGGTAGAACAAAATTCATATAGCAAACCCCTAACAGTCTGGGTAGGGCTCGAATGATGATGATGATGATTAAAATATTGAGAGATTTACTTCGATTTAGATTTAAAACCTAAAATCTTTTTCGGTAGAGGCAGAAGCAAAGCAAATCTAGTAACACTCATATCAATTGAATTTTAAATAATATGAAGATATTAGAATGTCCCATCGTAATTTTTGTAATCTTCATGTTCCACTTTCTTACCTTTCTCCAATTTGGAATATTTTTATGAAATTTGGAAATTTTTATTGTTGCCGATGAATGGAAAATTTCTCCAACTAGCATTTCAAAATTTTGGCAAATTATGCAAAATTGGACCATTTTTGCAAAATTTTATGAACTTCCAACTATTTTTAATAAAATTCTTAAAACAAGAGCATAGTTTTAAAAGACTTTTTTGTTTTTTTAAATTGTGGAGGATAGCAGTTCACCAGGACTCGCCCCTTGGTCGAGGTGAGGACTCGCCCCTTGGTCGAGTTGAGGACTCGGGCGACCAATACAGGGGCTTTATGCCCAAAAAAATAAAAAACAAAAGATAAGTTGATAAAAATAAAATAAAAGTATATTGAAACGTAAAATGACTTTAAAAAGTTAAAACAACGTTAAACATGTTGAGAAAAATGGATTAGAAAATTCATTTACAGTTTGAGACATTTCAAAAAAATCCAAAAAATAAGAAGATATAAAAACTCACTAGTCTTTGCCAAATACATCCAAATCCTATACAAAAAGATCATTAAACAATCCGACTCTTTTTTACAACCTTTAAAAATTTGTTTTGAATTTTTGTAAATCCCCAAATTGTACACCTAACTCAGGGAAACTCGGCCTTGCCCAAAGCGAGTTGCTCGCCCGAGTCTTATTAGCATTGGGCGAGTCACTGGACACTAAATTATGGCCTATTCTCTCTCTCTCTCTCTCCACACTGATTTATAGCCTATTCTCTTCCTCTCTCGTGCTACTATCCAGTGTTTGTAATGCAAAAGAACGATAAAGAAAACTTGGAAATGTATTTCTTGCATCTGGATATTCATGTCTCTTCCCTTGTTTCACATAATTTAGGCCTCGAAAAACATCCCTAGTATTTGCAAGTCTATTTCTGCATTAGATCCATGAATTCGGAGTTCCAAAATAAATAATATTGATTTTAGTATTATTGAAGAAATGATACAAGATGGGCATTACTAAAGATTTTTCTTTCTAGATTCATGATCAGTGTGGCCGGGACGATAGATATATCAATTTTTGTTGTGGATCATTCTCAAGATGGATTTTGCATGGGTGGACTTCAGTTGGCAAATGCGACCTGACTTCACTTTTTTTTAAAAGAATGATAATTATTAGGAAAATTAGTTCATGTGGGCCGGACCGCATTTCTACATATGCAGTTAAGAAAGTGTAAAGCATCCATTTTAAAGATGGATGTAGATGCAAGTAGGCGTTCCATCTAAAAACAATGGAAACTGACGGTCCAAATGTTTTCTTATTAGAATTATTATTTTTAATTTTTTAAAATTTATTTATTTATTCATATTCATGATATCCATGTTAGAGATTACATGTCTTTAAAAATTAAGTCTTAAAATCCATCTCAAAAATAGATTTATTAAGAGGCTTGTATTTCTACATATGCGGGCTTGGATGCATAGGTATTATTCTTATTTTGGTAAGTAGGAATGGAGCCTAGAATCTGATCCGGGTTGGGTCAAGGTCCCTGTTAAGTCGACCCGTCGGATCCCGACCTAGTCCCCACCCAAAAGGCCTTATTATATGTTTTTCCTTAAGTTTGCATAAATGGCTCTAGATATATGTGACCTCCCTCCACAAGAGATGTTTATCTCATTATATACATTGTAAAAAGATTGAAATATAATAATTTGTTTGTCATATTGAATTGGATTGAAATAACAATTGTCTTTTATTAAAGAAAAATTCCGCCTTGTCATGTGAAATGAAACATTGGTGTCCCATGTTTTAATGGGCTCCCCTCCTTAGGAGACCATTAATGAAGTTCCTCTTCTCCTCTCTTCATCAGTATTTGCAGGTTCAAACTTTTAACATTGGCAAGCCACCTAATCAAGCTTTTGCAAGTCGAAGGTTCCCAAATTAAAAGTACGGTGTGGTTTGTATAAGGATGAGGCTTTGAAGAATCAAAGTAAGCAGCACCTTCAAACAGTAGTGAAAGATGTTTTAATACCGGAAATTTTTGTGATGGCCCGAAAATTTATTTTTATATCTGATTATAAAATTTGTAACTTTAAAGATAATGCCGATCGAATAAATCTATGAACACTTGAAAACTGACAGTCCAAAAATACATTACAAGATGGACTATTTCCAAGACTTGAAATCCATTTTTTTCTCATGTCCATGCATCTTGAGGTCGAGATGATCAATTTAACGATTTTGGGCATCAAAACCACCTCTTCTAGTAAAATTTTTTAGGTGCGCCTTAATTTGACTATTTGGGGCCTCGGCCTTGTATAAACTTTTTCCTGAAAAGAATATAGACTAAAATATATCTAAAAAGACTATGCGCTTCTGTGGAGCAAAATGTATATTTGCTCCTTTAGGTAGAACTCTAGAAGTAATCTTAGGGCCTAAAATTTAAGGATGTGACCTATTTATCCTAAGAATCTACTTCCCTATTTTGAAAAGATAAAAAAAATATCCACCTTAAAATGTCGCCTCCTAAGCTTGCACAGACCGTTCAATTCAAATCCCATTTTGTTTAATTTCAATATATTCATTTGTGATTCTAAAGTGGATCCTAAAATTTCTAACCAGGAGAATCCTGGAAAGTTGGTCAGCCCGAGGGAGCAAATAAATCTTCTACCCGAGCTGTAGCATTAAAAAATAGGGAATTTTATCAAAAATACCCATGGAGGTTCGCTATTTAACATTTTAATCTTTTGACACTATTCCAACTGGGTATTTTGAAACTATATCAAACAATATACGTACAATGTTAAAAAATTCATCTCTTATAAATATTGTAATAATTTCTCTTAAATATATAGAAATCCATTTACAAATAAAGAAAAGTACAGGGGGGAGTAAGGGGAGAGAAAAAAAAAAAAAGAGAGAAAAGTAAAAGAAGTGGAGAAAGAGAAGGAGCCTTTGGAGAAGTGACCAAGGTGACAAATATTTGAGAAGTAAAAGTCAAGTGCCTTGACCAAGGCAACATAGACATTTGGAAAAGTAAAAGTAAAGTTCCTTGAGACCTAGAGAACATACTGTACAGTTCTCTTTCTTGAATGAATTCATTGTGCAGGTTTCCATCAAGGAAGCATCCACTCAAGGGATTATCAAGGAAGGGAAACTTCATTTCCTTTATTCTTTTTAAGGAAAATGATTATATGAGCCAGCCGGTTTAAAGCACATACAGGCAGGATGACCACGATTGAAGAGGCAAGATACAAACGGCTCAGATTTACTTGTAATAACATTACGATTTTGAAGAGAGTAAAGGTTCAATGGATAGAAAATTCTATGCACATGTAGGTCTCATCTAAGTGCTCAAGATAATGAAAGTCAATTCACAATAAAAGAATGTAGAATAAATCTGTTATTCTCAACTATACATATCGTCTCTTTTCCTTTGATTTTAGCCACTCAAACTGTGTTGTGCTATAGGCCAGTCGACTCATAGAATCTTTTATGAAGTAACTTTATTCCAAGTACTGAAAACAGGGTTGGGGCATTAGTGGTTAGGAGGGTTGATGCCTCAGCATAACATCTTATCTTTCAATCTCATTGTTTATGTGCATATATGGAGTAGTGTACGCTTAATGGCCTGTATTGAATCTGGACTGATCGGTCGGTCACAACTGCATTTTGTATTTGAATTTTAATATTTTTATAAAAATATAAATCATATAAAATTTGGAGTGTTTACTGTGCTCATCAATGTGCACCTAATAAAAATAGTGAAAAATTTACAAAATACAGACCAAACTACCTTGAAAATTTCAGGGGTATTTTGATCCATTTAATTTTTGTTTATTTAATTTTTTGATATTTTGATAAGATTCGCCAATGTTTTAAGAACAAATTATCTAAATTTCAAATTACTTAAATTTATAAAAAAAAAAATTTAAAATTTAAATTCCAATAAGAAATCCAATCACGATCGTCCGACATTCAATCTGGACCATTTAGTGTTTACTGTAGTTATCAGCTAGTGGGCTGACACCTCATATTCTCCCTATACATGTATATATATTCTAAGTATCATCCTATCCAAAAAAAAAAAATGGAAGCTTTACCCTCTAAAGGGATGGCAATATTATCTGTCTCCAAAATATTACAAAATATTAGATAAGATGGTCTCCCTCCAAGAGTTTGCAATGAAATAAATGCTGTACCAAAAAAGTAGAGCCTAGAAAAAACAATAATAAATGACCTCCATTGACCAAATAAGATACCTTCCAAATCTTTTTCTTTCACCTTTCCTCTTTGGATGACAGAAAACAAATTGGAGCTTAGGGAATAAGGCTTATTGGGCTCTTCCTTGGAGAGTGATACATATAAATATAGTATGCTCCAATGCTTTCATTAGAGCATACTATATGATTACTCCTTGAGGTGAAAGACCTGTTTAGAAGGAAAAATATTGGATCCATTTGAAATCATTATTGAGTATTTAAAGAGCAAGTGATTTTAAGTCCTGAAATACGTAGGTTTAACCATCCAATAAGACCATCTTTGTTCAATATTAGATTTTTTTTCGATAAAAAGTGATAGCTAGGTAAGGAGCTTAAGTAGGATTTTATTCAAGGGGAGTGAATGTTAGAGATTCTCCAAGAGAGCATATAATCTTTTGCACATAAAAAAAAAAAGGAATAGGAACTTTAAGAAAGCGAAAAGTATCCAAAAATAGGTATGAATAAGAGAAATTTATCAAAATGCACATAAAAGATGAACCATTTAACATTTTACTCTTATGAAACTATTCCAACTCAAGACCATGAAATATTTTATGGGTATTTTGAAATTAAATAAAAATATATGTAAAATATTAAATTATTAATCTCTCATAGATAACTTATTATAAAGATATAGGAATAATAAAACAAACAAAATGTATCGACAATATTGAAGAAAAAGAAAATGAGGGATAGCTAGTGGTCCTAGAATCAATACCATGGCAATGGATTTAGATTTTGGATCGATTCCATTTAGATCTTCAGGTTAGAGAGGTCATTTTTACCCATATCAATCGTGAGAGAAATGGAGCAGCAGACTTTTCTTTCTTTCTTTTTTTGGTAAATCAGTGGGGGAGAAGGTCCCCTACCCGGTTTTCAATAATCCAAGATAGAAAAAATTATATGATACTATTTTACAACTCTGCAGTAGGTAATTGCACCACATTATGAAATAAAGGAAGATGAAGGAAATATGGAGGTTTGGAGTGCCAAATGGTGGCTTCCGTGAAAATTGTGGCCTTCTTCCGAAGAACATCAACCACCATATTAGCCTCACGGACATAACATATGGACCATGAAAAATTCTTAAGCCAGCCAGAACTCAATTAGCACCTATGTTATGGAGAGCCTATGGAGGTTTATATTTGCCTTGTATAACCTGAACAAATAACGATAAGTCACTTTCAATTTATAGAGAGAAACATTTCATTTGAATAGCTACATGGATGCCTTCTATTAACCCACAAAATTTTGTATAATTAATGGAAGCATTACCAAGAAGAACAGAAAATGCAAGTGACGTAATGCAAATTTCGCAAGCCATTCCACCCTCACTTCTCTTATCCTTTTATGTTTTTGTTGTATTTTTTTTTTTCTTTTTCTCCCTTCTTTTTCTTTTTTTGTGCAGTACTTTCGTTGATTTTCTCTCAATGAAAAGATTTTCAACTCTTTCAAAAAAAAAAAAAGTGGTCCCATATTTCTTCTCTTTCCTGCTTTTGTTGGTTAGGAAGAATAGCATCTTTCACAAGGAAGATGGAAGGAAAGAAAGCGAATCTCTCGCTATCTCTCCATCCATCCGATAATGATGGTGATGGAAGAACAAAAAACAAAAATAGTAGGAGCATATATCAGTGTTAATAGGGAATTAACTTTTGTCTTAAGGGAGTTTATAGTTGCAGGAGCATATATCAGTGTTAATCGGGAATAACTTTTGTGTTAAGGGAGTTTATAGTTGCATAATAAGCTCAACTCTAAAAACACATAGAGGGGTGGTTTCTACGCTTCTTAAAGGCCTTATGGGTGGCAATGGATCCGGACCTGAGGGTAGACCCAATCTAGATCTTGGTGTGGGTCCAAAGATTGGACCATGCAGGTCAGGTCCAAGTCCCGGTAATATTTTTCAGGTCTCAACATATAAAATATAGTTAACTACATAAATATTTTAATTTTTGGGTCGGTCCGATCGGATCCAGGTCTGGATCTACATCCCACAATATATTTTCAGGTCCGGGTCCAGCCGGACCCGACCCGTTGCCACTCCTCCATTCCACCAAGTGAACTTCTACATTCACCAAAGACTGTCTACTCATTTTTCCCATTTTCCATGTGAATTCGTTTTGTTTATTTATCTTGATGGCCTATGGTCATGAACCTGGTTCATTGCCAGTCCTGATACAGGAAAGTGACTCGCTCTTTTACCCAAAAGATTGCATGGTTGCTTGCTTTTGTGGGTTTGTGCTCCTTTCAGTAAAGCCTTGCCCACTAAGAAAATTCTTTGGACTCCAAATTTTTGATAGGGATGGCCTACGAAGAGAGCATTTACTTTTTGGGTGCGGTTTGCATAAGGTTTTTACTTTAATCAAGTAAAGTACCTCCAAATTGTATTATAAATACAATTTTGATGTAAAAAATTATTAGGATGATTTGAGAATTTATTTTCACCTTTAATTATAAAATCTTAAAACTTCAAAAATAATTCAAATCAAATTAATCTATAAACACTTAGAAATTTTTTTTAAATGGATGGTCTATAGATAATATGTTCAAGATACATTATTTTTAGGGCTTCAAATCTTTTTTTCTTTTCATAGTTATACATCTCGATGTCCAGAGGATCAATACGAGGATTTTCCAACATCAAAACAACATTTTATGCCCTAGTTTTACATTTTAATTCCTTTACACCTTGTCTATTTCTGATGTTCTGATTTCTGCATTGTAATCTTCTCCTATTTCAGCCTACCATCAATAAAAATTCCTAACATTGTCAAAAAAAAAGAAAAAAGAATAAAAATTTGCAACCCTATAAAAAAATGATTTGATAGGCTTCCTTATCACAATAAGTAAATCCTTATCTGATTACTCAAAAAAATATTAAAAGTCTTGAGTATCGAAAAACTTTTACA
>NW_006494916.1:8282116-8302085 GCF_000471905.2 Amborella trichopoda | reverse complement strand
GAGAGAGAGAGAGAGACGGCGAGAAAGTATTAGTTGGGGACAAAGAGTAATCAGCAGCGTTAGAAAGAGTAACCAGTAAACCCAACAATTTAACCAGGCACGTCCAAAAATATTAAAAAATAAAAATATAAAAATTATGAAAACTATATTTAAAACGTAATTAAACAAAAAAAAGGAAAAAGATAAGAAGATATAAAATTAAATATTCATGGTCAAAATTTCCAATCTTTGCTAAAATAATAATAAAAAAAAAATTTACAACCAAATCCCTTATTTTTTTGGGATTTTTTATAATTATTTTTACTTTTTTTAAAAGACCCGATCTGACCACCAAAAAATCAGTTCTGCTGACCGAGTCAAGTTGAACAGCTGGGATTGTCAATTGATTCTCTGGGATAAGTAATTAACGAAAAGGATTTGTCAATTTATTCTCTGGGAGGATAAGTAATTAAGGAAAGGGTTTGTCAATTGATTCTCTGGGATAAGTAATTAACGAAAGGGATTTGTCAATTGATTGCTAGGATTTGTCAATTGATTGGTGGGAGAGAAAGAGTAGATTGATTGCTCGGGAGAGAGAGTAGTAAGTATTTAACCATACGGATTCGCCATTAACATAGACAAAAGAGTTGAGAGTAGTAAGTATTTAACGATACGGATTCGCCATTAACATAGACAAAAGAGTTGTTGGGGCTTGGGATTTACGATCGTGAGAGAGGGAGAGTAGTTGGCCTTGGAATTGGGATTTATGATTAAGAGAGAGTAGTTGGCCTTGGAATTGGGATTTATGATTGAGAGAGAGTAGTTGGGGCTTGGGATTGTAGAGGGAGAGAGGCAAGTAGCTCGGATTTGGGATTGTCAATTGATAGATATGGTAATTCATAGATTAAAAAGGGAATAAACAACTTTTACCAAGCACCCAGAACTAAATAAAAAAGGAGAGAGACAATCGAACGAGAGAGATCAAGATTCATGTAATCAATCCTAATTAATTAAAAAAAAAAAATATATATGATGATGAGAGAAAAATTCAAAATAAAATAAGGAGAATGATGAAAATTCATAATAGCATAAGAAAGGAGAGAAATTCATAATAGCGTAGAGAGAGATATAGAAACGGTTGGGATAATAAAAGAGAAAAGCTGAAACCACATAAATAAAGGTGTCTGGAAACGGGTAAAAAAAACAACCCTTAAAAAAAAAAGTAAATAAAAGGGTTGCCAAAACAAAGAAAATCAAAACAAACTCAAATAATGGAAGACCTTTTTGGGAAAAAAGGGAAACCTAGGGGAAAAAATTGGATGGTAGCCAAACAGAAAAATTAAGCTGTGATTTGCCACCTAACGTTACGTGTTCAACCAACCTTCTAGAGTGCAGTGACCTTTTCTTGGAGAATTACAAATGGGTGTTGTTTGTATAACGCTGAGGACCTAAAATATCATAGTAACCTTCAAATAATGTCCAAAGGTTTATTAGGTTTGCTGCAATTCCATATTGGGAATCTTTGTGATGCCTTTGGAATTTAGTTTTATATCTAATTATAAAATTTAAAGCTTCAAGAATAATGTTGATAATATATATAGATATAGCTAATATAATATATTATATTTTATATATATATATATATATATTCCAAAATTCTATAGTTCAATAACCATTTCTTGGAGAATAATTAATTATACTAAAAAAGCATATATTTTCCAAATTTCAAGAGCCGAAAGACCAATCAACTGATAATTACTTAAAGGAAACTATATATTTTCTCAATATTATAGAACAGAGATTTCATTTTTGAGAAAAGAGACGTTTCTAGTGCGTGGATCCCAATTTCCAGCGACGTTTCTAGTGTGCGGATCCTAATTTCTAGAGTTCAATGACCTTTCAGACAAATACTAATACTAAAAAATCAGATATTTTCAAATTACTAAAAAAAATCAGTTATTTTCCCAAATATTTCAGACCCAGAATCATTTATAATGAATGAGATAATTTTGTATCCAAATTCCAGAATTCAGCTAAATCAGATATTTTTCGCCAATAAATTAGAAAATCAGACCCAAGATTTTATTTATGAGAAATAAAATATTTTTAATGTTTCATCCAAATTTCCACAGTTAAATGACCTTTACTGAAAAGAATATTTAAATAATGATTAGCTATTCAGGATTTTAAAATTAAAAGAAACTATACTCCATTTATAATTTCATTTTACTTTTTTTTTTTTTTGTAAGCTTATCTATCAGAAAAAAAAAAAAACAACCTATTCACTTTATCAGTTACAGGAAAAAAAGGGGAAAGGAGAATATATATATTTTTCTTGAACTTAAGCGAATAATTCAAAATCAACATATAAATTATTTCCTGAATGGAATCCTATGAAAAAGGAAAACTAACAAATATCAATTGCAAATAGAAGTTGAAATAGAAGATCTACGCAAATTATCGAAAAATCAATAAAAGCATTTCAGCTTGAATAGATATCATTAAACTCTACCCATATTTGATCATTAATTTGTGATAATAAAGGAAGAAAAGTATGAAATCTTAGAAAAACAGAGGTCAATTCCCAATTGTTGAGAAATAATTCAAGCACGAGGTCTTATGAAATAGCTAAAGTCCATGGAATTCTTCCATTTTCACAAGTGTCCACAGTCATCGATGAATAAATTTGCAGAGACAGAACATAATATAATAATAAACTAGATTAATATTCAAGAAAGTATAAAAAACAAGCAAAAAACAAGCTCATCTTTTTAAATTTACAAAAAACAAGATGAAGAAATCACAAAAGAGATAAAAATGAAGAAAAATTCATGTAAACCTTTAGATGTTCATGAAAAGATTTCAGGAAATAGAAATCACAGGTAAAAATTCATGGTAATTCCATAAAAAACATGTCTATGCGATCTTGATACCCTTTAATACGGTTTCAATCGTGGAGAAAAAAATGGAAAAGAAATAAATCCCCAGAATTATCAGAGGAAACACACAAATGCAAAAGAAATAAGAGTCAACCCAAACATTTATAACAGTTAAATAAAAGCCTACTCACCAGTTTCCGAACCAGATATAAGGAGGATTGACCCTCGATCTCTCCAAACCCTAGCTCGACCAGCGATGGCTGACCTAGAAAACAAGGGCTCTGAAAAATGGAAAGCTAGGGGTTCTTTTCCCGATCTCTGAAGCTTTTGATGGAGCTTTAATGGCGGATTTAGGCAGAAAACGCTGAAATGTAATTTAGGGTTTCAGTGATTGCAGAAATTAGGGTTTGGGTAAAAAAGGAGAAAAGAAACTCAATGACAGAGAGGGGGAGAGAGGTTTTAAAGTGATAAATTTTAGAGAGAGAGAGGAGCCGAACCAGAATGGATTTGGTGGGAATATAAAACATGAGGGGAGGCTATTTATCGGCTCGTTATAGATAAACTCAAGCTACGGACGCAGCGTTTCGTTCGTGTGCGACGTCCGGCGTTTCGTACCTGTAATCAGCTGGCATTTTTTCACCGGTGTAGAAATTCGCGCTTTCGATATAACGGACGTGGTAATAATAACGGTTGTTATCGAAGGGAAAAAACCGTTTCGATGGGTGATTAGTGGCAAACGGGTCATATGCTACCACGTTCTTAAAATCGAACCGGAACGGTTAACTGAACATAGGCCTGAAAGTGGTTTAACCGGCCTAACCGGTAAATCGGCTGATTCAACCGTTCTAATCAGTCAAGTCCTGAGCGGTCAAAAAATTGTTTTTAAAAAAAAAGAGGTGCAAAAAAAAATTTACTAGAATATGAAAAACATATCAAGAATAATTAAAACAAAACACATTGAAATGAAGTTGAAAATTAATATAAAAAAATAGATTTTAACGAATCGATTTGTACCTAAAGATATTTTTAAATGTTTTCTAAAAAGATGGAAAAATATAAAAGTGAGTATTAATGACCAAAACAATTTTTTAATCTTGATAATAGTCTTGAAAAAAATACATCTTTGTACCATTTGTAATGAGAGAGTGTTGGAGATCTTAGATTTGATAACAAATCTTCAGATCTCGCAGCCAACAAAGCAGTGCTTCCTACAAAATGGAGGGTGGTGGTATATATCAATGTATTGATTGCATCTCCTTCTTGTACTATATTATCTTGGTCAGTTTCATATTTTACTATCCATTGTTTTGAAGCATTTAATATTTAATTTTTTGATTCTTCATCCATATGAAAATCCCACCAGCCTCTTAACCATCATGTGAACCCACATATTATGGCTTTGGCTATCTCATGATCTTAATTCACGTGCCTTGCAAGCAATGGCGTACATGGTCATGTGTTTCATGAGATCTAAAATTTGGTTTTCAGCCATACCATCTATGTTCCAATTTACTATGGATTTTCGTGAATAGGAGACTGAGGTAGAGATTAAATCTTCTTCTATCTGTAGATCTATTGGGGTAGGCCTAGGATAGTACATTTTGGTTTGGGACACTGGTCTTACTTTTCTCCCATAATCAATTCTATTAATATCTAAGCTTTCAGTTTTTAAAGCTTTTTTCATATCATCAATTTCTTTGTCAGGTGCCTTCTGCAGAACCTGAACATCTCCTTCCTTAGTTTTGAAAGACTGGGCTTTTTTATTAATATTTAGCTTCTTTAATCTTCTGACCAGTTTATCTATTAACTCACTATTTTCCTCTTTTTTCTTTATTCCTTGCATGCTGAATTTTTCTGTTTCAATAGTTGGAGGAGGTTTGAATAGGACGGCTTCTTTCTGCTTATCAAAACTTTTGATTTCAAGAGTTGGTTTTAAGCTATTTACTGCATTTTCTATTCTTGTGATTTGTTTACCTATTGCTTGGAAAAAAATATTTGTATAATTATTTTGCTCAATAATATGAGGTATTCTTTCAAGCTTGGCCATATTATAGTCACTTTCTTTAGGTCATAGTTTGAAAGGTAGGGCTTTAATTTCAATTTTCTCGCTGAATATTTCACCTTTAAGTTGCAAATTAGTTTCAGAGGAATGAATGGATTCAATTGTTTCTCCTTTGGTGGTTTGAAAGGTCTGAAAAGATTTTTCAACTATATTTACTTCAAATTTTGGAATTTTTATTCCATAATCTTTTGCTATATAATTTAACCATTTAAAAAATTTGATAGTTGCCTTGTGCTTCATCATGAAACGATTAAATTTTAGATGGAAGGCATCTCTAAGGGGTTCTTTAAATTTTTTGAAGAACCATTCTCTTATCAGTCTATTTTCTTCAGAACAGAAGTCTTTTCTAATCCATTCCTTATTAATCTTGAATTCTTCCTTTTGAATAACACATACTTCAAAGTCAAGATCTGACGGTGTTGGTTCTTGTTCTTCCACTTCAGAAGAACCTGGAGTTTCTACTTTATAGACTGGTTGTTGAACCTGATTTAGAGTCCTATTAAATCTTTCTATAATAGTTCTCCTATGAGTGGGTATTCTTTCATATTCAGATTGTGGTACGGAAGAGGTTGAGCTTCTAGGAGGATGCCTAATGTTTGATTCACCAATTGTTAAAGTAGTCATTATGGAGGATGGAAAACTGATTTCTATCTCTCCATCAGAGTATTCTATTATTTGTTCAGGGTCTCTATTTTCAGGATTTTTAATTTGGGATTTAGATTGTAAAAACCAACGCTCTGGTAGTTTTACTTGAGACCATGCCACTGACTTTGGTATAACTAAATTTGATTTTTCCATGTTTGTCTGGAAAAATATGGTTTGTCCTTTTAGATCTTGGACACAAAGTATTCATCACTTTGTAACATATTCTGTAAACAAATGCCAAGTTCTGAGAACCTGGGTCTATATCAAAACCTTGAGTTTTAAGGTTTAGGGTCAGAACTTTTAATAAATTAGGATTTCTTAAGGCTACCGAGAAATTTGTAAAACAGTTAAAATAGATGGGACCATTACAGAGATTAGCTTCAACTATTCCTAATAAGGAATCAATGAATCTTTTATGTGTGCTGTCTCTCAAACATAGTAGAACAGAATTATTTAATCATGTCCTTGTTAATGGTTTGACAACTATTTGTACTAAACCAATATGCAAATATTTGTAATATTTTCTTTTATGATCTTCAATCATTCTTGGAGAAAGTAATTGGAATTTATCCTGAGTTTTCATAACATAAATACTTTGTTCAATGGTTTTGATAGAAAAACTACTTTTAAAATCAAACATTCCTTTACTATAAACATCAGTTATAAGTACCTTAGGTATATTCCAATTTTGGATCTGCTTTTCTATATTATCTATTATTACTTCTTCTTTATTATTAACACGTAATATATTATTAGTAGTAGCTGACCTATTAGATAATGCTCTGATGAAATTTGCCATTATAGTTCGAGTCAACATGAAACAGTCTCTACACTTTTCTAGCGCTTCCTGGGCTTAGTGATCTTTGGGTCACTACGACTTTGAACTACTACTGCAGATTTTTCATAATCTTATTTAATAGTTCAAATTTTTTAGAAACTTGGCTCTAATACCATATAGCGGATAAAGCGGATTATGACAATAAGTCACAGAGTAATAAGTCACATAGTAATTATAATAAGCATAACACAAAAGACATAAACAAAACAATAAACTTCACTGAGTAAACATGACTATAGATCAAATTTAATAAGTAAAGTAAACTCACATTTCACATATACAGAAGCTGATAAATAACTTTAGCTGTTCAGGGATATAGTCAGGAACTTCCTTCCAAAAGCAGTTTTACATTTGAGTTCTTACACTAGTAAAGAAGAGAGCAGAGAGATAACTGTATAGAAGAGAGCACAAAAAGAGAATTGTATTCCTCTTTTTAAATTATATACATATATATATATATATTGGGTCGGGTTGATCTTGCTTGACCCGACCAACTCGATAAAGTCCAAGATGTACTACACACATATCCAAACCCGACCTAGGTCGGCACTAAGTGATTTGGATCCATACCTGACCCACCAAGTGCAATATTGGGGTCCCGACCTGGACCCCTACCAGGTTAGTTTGATTGAATTGCCACCCTGGAAAAGTTATTGTTTAATGTTGTAAAGGTTATGAAAAAGGATTCATACGCTATTTCGAAATAAAAGTCAACTGATGGATTTAAATTTCAATGTTTTAGTTCTAATCAATATAAAATTTGGGAATACCTTATTTTGTAATTTGTATTTGTTTTTTTTTTTTTATAGCTGATTCCTTAACTATCAATATACTGGTAAACACCGACAACAACCGTTATTATATTGCCCTTTATTTAGTGTTCTCAAATATTTCCGTTATTTCCATCACATTCTAGTTTTGCCCTTTTCCCTTTTTGCCCTTTCTGTTCTTACAGCGATTCTTGGTTATAACGGACCTCGTTATTTAGTTGCTTCATGCGGTTACACCGCAAAAGACATGCTTTGAAGGATGGGAAGGGAGCGCATGAGGAGCGCATGATTACTGAAAGAAAGGTATATAAAGTGAGTATTTACTTTTAACTAAGGTTTAAAAAAGCATATTGATGAACCGGAACACTCATTCTAAAAATCGGGTTGGATAAGTGGATAAAATATCCAGATCGAGCGGTTTCGGCCTAAAAATATTTTTTAAAATAACTAAAATCCCTTCAAATAGTATTTTTTGAGTTAAATTTTTTTTTTTTGACAGTGATGTATTTATACTTTCATTATTTTTACAAAAATGCATAAATATTGAGACATGGTTTTTCTGTGTAGATTTCCATTGACTATTGAGTATTCTAGGGTTATTTTTTCCTTTGCATTGTCTTAATCTCCTTTGAATATTAAAAGAACCCAAAAAAGAAAACAACAGATAGATGTCGCATTCTTTTAATTTCCTTTGTTGAAAAAGTTTCCTTTACACTATATAAGTTTATTTATATAGTTTTGAAATTAGCTACACGGTATAAAATCAAAGTAATACGGTGTAAATAAGATATGGTGTAAAACAATTAGAAATTAGCTAATTTAAATGATGTTGTAAAATTTTTAAATTAGCTATTGCATAAAATAACTGTGTTGTAGATTAACTATGTTTAAACTATGATGTGAAGAAAATATAGCTAAGTTTATAGTATGTAAATAAACTACATATATAAAATAGCTTTAAATATTAACTATGTAAATTAAGTAATAAACTATGTAAATAACTATGTAGCTTTGTTGGGCACGGTAAATGTCTTTTATATAATATGACATCCAAAAGTTAGTAAAATGTCTTCCTACACCAAATAATTAGAAGGAGTGAGAGTTTCCATAAATTCATCACGCACAAAGACAATGAGACTTTAACGCCTTGATGACGTATGGTGGCCACTTTGCAGCATTTTTTATAATAAAAAATATAGGGTTGGGCCACCTCACCTCTACTAAAAAATCTAAAAATATGGTGGACGGGCTACCGGATCTCAAAAAAATTTAAAGCCCACTTTAATCTCTCTTGTTACAGTCGGTTCAAGTCGGAACCGGTCGGTTTTGAAAAGCGAGCCGGTTAGTTCAGGAGGGGACCTGGTCGGTTCTCGCTATATGATAGGAATCGTACCAGTTTTGACGATCCAATCCAAATTGTTAGATTATGATCCATATTGCCGAATTTTCATATATTGATTTTAATATAAAGTGGTCACAAACACACTTATCCGTCAAATTTTAAATCAAGTGAATGTGAGTGTGGCATTGACTACACACAAATTTCAAACAAAAAAAAATATCAAACTTTGTGTCGCACCACAAGCTATCCAATTTGACATCTAATGGCTAGTAGCAAGTATGACCTCCTTATAACAAAGATAAATATTTCTCCCAGTTTTAAGCCTAGTTATCATGACAAGGCTGGACTAGCCGGTCTGACTGGCCTAGTCCAAAGCATAAATCAAATATGGAAAACAATGAAGTCAATATTTGACTAATTTTAGTAAGTCAAAGTAGCTAGTTTTGATCAGTTCAACTAGCTAACTAAAACTAGATACATTTTTATTAGGAAAAAGTTTATATAAGATTGCAACTTTAAAGTAAGAGTATTATGAAGTTAAAAATTATTCAAATTTGGTCATCTTGACCTTGAGATGTATGGTATAGAAAAAAAAATAGTGCATAAAAACTATTTAAAGTAAGAGTATTATGAAGTTAGAAACTATATATATGTGTATGTGAAAAATATCATGTCAGCCTATGGGCAGATAAGATAATGTAAACCCAACGGTTCAGATTGAATCTAGACAGATCTGACCTTCATGAATGTATTTTATATTTAATCTTTAATTTTTTAAAAAAAAATCAAATCACATAAATTTTGAGACGTCCACCATCTTATTAAGTCGTACTTAAAAAAAATATTTAAAAAATAATTCTAAACTGATGTCTCTCTCTATTCTTTAACTCTTCGATTCGTATAAGTCTCGATGCTCATTGTCTTCATTTCATAACTCTCTACACTTGAATCCTCAATGACCTTCTCTCTCTACTCAGTCCTAAATTGATAACTCTCTCATCTCTCTCTCATTTGATGTCTAATCAATACTTTCTGTGGGGTAAAGTGTTTAAATCAATTAGCTTTTCAAGAGACTGGATATATTTTAATCTTCATTGTCGTCACGCTTTTGTGTATCATTTGTCACGCATTTGTGTCTTGTTTATTCGATCCTGCTTTTCAAAACAGTCTCTTTATGTGTCGTGTAGAGTACAAACATGTTAGGAGGGGACGGCTTCTTCTTCCTTTATTTTTTTTTTTATTTTTTTTATTTTTTTGGTAATTAAGTAAGAAATACAGGCCTTTATCCATTTTTTCATGTAGATTAAGATTTTGCGTTTTTGAAAGTGTTAGCGGGGTAATATTAGTGATGGAGGAGGTGACAGTTAAAACAAATAGAAAACTAAAAAAATAAGGATAGACCTAAAAGGACATAATTAGACCTAAAAGAAAATGGTTTGAAATAATGAAAAAAGATAAGAAGATATGGCCATTGATATAACAGACTGAAGACCAGAATACCTATAACCGACGCTAAATAGTTAAAAAAAACCTTTGAGAATGATGAAGTCTTTCATTTGTGTATTTTTAGGCTTGTCATCACTCTCTTTCTATATATCATGTGTCAAGTATTGACAACTCACTCTCTCTCTTTCATTTGAGTATTTTCAGTCTTTTTTATCATCACTCACTTTTTGTATATCATGTAACTAAGTATTGATAACTCTCTCCCTCTACTTAGAATCCCAAATTTTTAAGGATGAAGTTTCAATATAAGGCCTAGCCTCACCTCAAATCATCGTCAAGAAAGCATTTTTGGAGCAAAAATCTCCATGATAAATTTAAATCAATTTTTAACACCGATAATAAAATTTGAAACTCAAAAAATGGTACATATCTTGTGGATCTATGAACACTTAATTTTAGGGTGAAATGGGTAGCCTAGACAATTTGTTACAACATACACAATTTTTAGAGCTTAAAATTCTTTTTTTTTTTTACAATTAATATGTTCAAACCATGATGACGAATGTAAAAGTTTTTCAATCTTGAATTATAATTTGGAAAAAGTTTATATGAGATCTCAACCTTATATTGTATGAGTAAGGTGCACCTAAAAAACCCACTAGTGAAGATTGTTTTGATGCTGGAAAACCCTCGAATCGATCATCTCGACCTCTAGTTTTATTGAAATGAAAAAAAATGAGATTTATAGTTTTAAAAATAGTTCATGTTGACACATATGGCCATGAGGCCTCACGTAGTCTTGCCTACAATTGTGGGCTTCCCTACTTTTATGGAAGAATCGTGTTTCATTATACTTATACATTCATAAAAATGTAATAATTATTTATTGAACAATGATCTAATGCAACAGTTGTATCATAGTATAATGCAACGACACTTCTAAAAAACGATATTTATAATACTTGTATGGACCTGCATAAAAATCATTGCTCTTTACTCGAACGTGAAAAAATCGGAGAATTTGTCCGACACCAAATAAGTCGCAGGAGTGAGAGCTTCCGTAATAAAATCATGGGCGCAATGACAATAAGAGTTTCACGCTCCTGTGGTGGCCACTTGGCAGCATTTTTTATAATGACACTTATAGCGTGGACCACCGCCCCTCTACTTAAAAAATCTTAAAATTTGGAGGACCGGCTACCGGATCTCAAAAAAATTTAAAACCCACTTTAATCTCTCTTGTTAAAATCGGTTCAAGTCGGAACCAACCGGTTCTGAAAAGTGAATCGGCTAGTTCAAGCGGGGGATCCGACCAGTTTTCGATATATAAATCAAGTAAACGTGAATGTGGCATTGACTTGACAATAAGTTCAAGCGATACAAATCTCGAACTTTGTGCCGCACTACAAGCTATCCAATTTGACATCTAATGGCCAGGAGCAAGTGTAACCTCCTTATAACAAAGATAATTATTTCTAATAGTTTTAGGCATAGTTATCATGACAAGACTGGATCAATTATTTATTTTACAAAACCCTTTTTCAACGTTCATATGGATGAGTTGATGAGTATCCCTTAGATCAGGGAAAACTTTTCTCAGAGACCCATTGGAGAAAGATAAACGTTGGCCCATCTTCTCCCTATAAATATGGAAAACTAGAGAGAATGAGGCACAAAAAATGCATAGTAATTTACATAGCATCTAGATAGTGACCTTTCTCTCTATTGGGTAGTTTTTAATTAAAATCAGGGCTTTGCGATCATCAGCCTCACGACATCTCCCCTCTCTGGTCTTGGGTTTGGTCTCATCTGCACTCCATCAATTTTTACTAACAGTTCAAATTCTAACACATTATTTGGACTGTGCATTTTAAAGATTTTCAAATATTTATAGATTTGTTTGATAGTCACCATTTATAGAATTTTAACTTTCACAATTGGAGGCAACAATAGATTATCATATCATCGCAAGGCTCTGTGGCACCGAAACTGCATTTTCAACATAGTTTTGAGGTGCACCTCACTTCAATAGTATAAAATTGACACCTTATATAAACCTCACCTTTATAAATTTTTGATGAATTATGAAGTAAGGCTTTATTTATTTTGATAGGGCTTTAGCCTTATCAAACCATTTTCCTTTTGAATATCATATGTCAAGCATTCATAACCTACTCACTCTTTCTCTCTCCTCTTTAATTTTTTAATTATAACTTTCTTCCTCCTAAATTGATAAGAAAAATTGTTTCATGCAGGCGGGACCACATTTCTACAATATGCGGTCCAAAGGTCTAACGTATCCATCTTAAAGATGGATGAAAATAGGTGGTCCATCTAAAAACAATTGAAACTAATAATCCAAATATTTTTTAATAAAATTATTATTTTTAAATTTATTCATTTATCCATAGTTATGATCTCAATTAGATATTACATATCTTTACAAGTCCAAAAATCCATCTCAAAAATAGATTTTCAAAGAGGTAACTCATCTCAACCTGGATCAATCTGTGTCAAATCGGTGCTTCTTTTTAAAACATTTTGTATTGTAGTCCTCTTTATCGTCACTCTCTTTTTGTACATGAGGTGTCGAGCTTCACTTTATCTCACTTGGATCGAATCGTCTACGTGTCTTTTCATATTCGATATTATCCACATTTTATTTTTTTTCACCAAATTATTTTACTTTTATACCATCTTTGGCTCAAAATACCATAAGATTATGTGCTCCCGCAGGAGTTGATCGCAGTGTAAAAACCCCACTTAGAGTATTTTTAAGAATTCAAATATGGAAAAGGTTTATGTACTTCCCATATTATATGGAAGATATATACTTCTACCTATCAAGTTGTTTAATTTAGATGTAAGCCACTGAGCATTTTATCTGGATATTATGTTTCATAGTATTTTATTTTTAATTTAAGTTTTTACAAATTATATGAATAAGAAATTTGGTATGTGTCATCATTTCAATGGGACACACATCAAATTCGGTAAAATATAATGACCAAAATACCTATGAAACCTTTAAAAAGCATTTTAGTTATTTTTTATTAAGAATATTTGTTTTATATTTTTTACCGGTGTGAGTTTAAGAGTGAAGTGGATGCTCAAAATTTGGTGTCAAAATGTTTTGTAGAAAAAATTAAAAATAAAATAGTGTAGAAACGTGACATTGTAATTAGGATCCTCTTAGCCGTCTATTCAAAGTGGATGTTAAATAAAAAGAAATATATAAGTTTTATGCAGTAGAGGCTTTCAAATTTTGAGATATTACCTCCTCAACCTACCAACAAATTAGCTATTAGCTATTAAGAATTCAATTTTTGTGATGATTATTATTAGTGAAGGAGACTATGCAAAAATTGGTGCAAAAATACGCAAAGGATTTCGTGTCCCCTAAGGTTAGACCGGTGATCCAAAGGAAACTATGATCTTTTGACATAGCTTGCTGAGAAAAATGTACTGTTTGCGGATTCAGATTCAATGATCCAAGATAGAGTAGATCTCTCAAAATTTGGGATGATAAAGATCTCTTTTGGTAGAGGGAGCAAGTGTATAACATGATCGCGCGAGACTGTGCTTTTTGAGTTTAAGTAAATCATCAGGACAAATCTAAACATAGTAATTTATAATATTTTCACTTACACCGCCTAGGTTTATAGAAATTTATGGGGTTTGAAGTCAACTATGCTAATTTTTTTAATTTCTTTTATTCTAATCATAATTGGCCGACCACATACCTTAAAAACTATGAAAAAAAATCTCTCTCTCTCTCTCTCTCTCTCTATGAACTAAGGAGAGCTAACTTTCTCTCTCTCTCTATGAACTAAGGAGAGCTAACTTTCTCTCTCTCTCTCTAAAGTCACAATCCCAACCCTAAACCATGCTATAGCTTTTAGGGCTCGGAACAGGTAGGGTCGGAGTCAGATGGGACGCATTTTCACCGGACCCTGATCCAAAAATATGTCGTGGTGCTCGGATCTGACCAAAATATTTAAATATTTATATTTAAATATATTTTTTATATTGAGATCCAAAAATATTATCTAACTTCGGACCCAAACCTCAATAATGTTCGGATGTAAGATTTGAACCCAAACCCAGACCCACAAGATCCAATTTGTGAACCCGTTCATGGACCTGGATCGCGCCACCCCATGGGTACCAAGTCAAGTTCGGGTCCATTGCTACCCCTAGAGAGCTTTTGGATGCCTATTCAAGCTTTCCAACATTAGTGCTCCATTTTTCTGTAAAATTTTGATGTGGGCCTTTTTCTATTGTTTGATGTTGATGCCAAATATACTATACTCTATAAATATTTATATATGGTGCCAACTGAGTATTATAAAAAATAAAATAATTTGATAGAGCTGAAGACTATAAAAATAACTAAACGGCCGCCCTCTTTATCATCCACTATTTTTTACAATGAAAGATAAATGGTTTCATATTATATAATCCCTTTAACATTGACTTCTCCTTATTAAATCCTCAGTGTCCAAAATAATGGATGGCAAGGAGGGCTGAGGTCTAGTTATTTTGATCGACTGTAGCCCTATCAAATTATTTTTCATTTTATAATACATTGAGTATATAAATATTGGATTATCTCATATGAAATCACTTATGTTTTATAAAGATGCCACAATTATTCTTAGCCATTAGATATCAAATTAGATGGTTTGAGATGTGTCAAACAGTTCAATTTTTTTTTTTTGAAGTGCAAGTCTAGTTAAGAACATGCTCATCTAATTTGAAATATAAAGGGACAAGAGTTATCGTCAGCCCCTTGTGCTAAAAGTAAATGGCTCTTTGTATGTTTTTCCTTTTATAGTTTTTAGAGGGAGAATAAAGAAGTTAATAAGACTGGCAACAACAAATGGGGGTTCCTAATACTCATAGGTATTTGGGCATCAAAACAACATCTTTTAGTGAAATTGACGGTTAAAAAATGCATTAAAATATGTACTATTTTCAAAACTTAAAATCCATTTTTTTCTTTTGTCCATCTATCTTGATGTCAAGATGATCAATTTGATGATATTTAGGCATCAAAACAACCTCTTCTAATGAAATTTTTGATGTAAGCTTTAATTAGAATGTTTAGAGCCTAGGCTCTATATCAACTTTTCCCAAAAAAACAAAACAGGTGCTGATTACACACAATAATTTCACGATTCGAAATGAGATCCAAAGAGAAAAATCATTAAATGTGATTGTCATTTTCCAGGATTCAAAATGAGATCCAAAAGGGAAAAATCATTAATCAACTGTTCCTATGAATGTCTCTAAGGAAATCTACCGAAGAAACAAGTGCAAATAAAGCTTCACAATAAGGACAAATACCTAGGAGTTTTCCAGATTTCAAAGCCCAAACCCTTATTTTCATTCAAAAGGAAATTAGGTTTTGCAAGAATTCAAAAAGCTCAAACCCTAACTTGATTCAAAAAAAAAATGGGGTTTCTTAATCCAAAAAAAATAAAGGGAAGCAGAGAGATCATTTTTGGGTTACAAGAGAGAGAGATAAGCCTTTGGGCTGCTAGAGAGAGAGAGAGACGAGGCAATCGGGGAACAAGAGGCCTTGATTTCCCTCATTGGCTATTGTACAAGATCTGCACCGTCCAAGTATATAGACGGTGCAGATGGCTGCAGCCCAACTTCGGTAAGCAAGGTTGCAGCTATATAGAGACTGCATGCTGATAAAAGATTGATGCATTTCAAGAACCTATCTTTTTATCGAAAAAAATAGCCTCAACACTATAAATTCTTCCAATTGATCATCTTGACCTGGAGTTGTATAATATAAATAAATAATGATTTCAAGTCTTAATTATAATACATCTTGGAACACATTATATGGTCAGTCTATTTTCAAAAAACTTAAATGTTTATAATTCTACTCACTTTTTTAGTACTTCGAAATTCATCATTAGGAGTGGAGATAGATTTCAAGCCTAACATAACCATTTTCAACATCAAAACTGCATCTTTTGATAGGGTTTAAAGGTGTCCACTCTTTTGATCGTTTAAGGTTGAGTGCAACCTTCTTATGATAAACTTCATAACTGAGTGTTCATTATGTACACAATGATACTTCTACCATGGTGTTCAATATGATACAACTGACATTATCCGTTCATCCTCAACATCAGATGCCTCCCATTCTCTGCCCAATCAGACTTTAAAAAATTGATTGAAAAACAATTTTCATTGCATCCTTTCTTGAAAAATGAATGGTGGATCTCACTTGCATCCTAGGATGATAGAGTATCGCAATTATCTATCCTTCAAGAAGGATATTCTTGATTAGCTAACTGGAATGCAAGTTTATGTAATGAGCGCAATTATATATTAAGGGGTCAAATTTAGACAAAAAAATATTTTGTCGAAAAAAAATAAAAAATAAAACAGTGTTTGGCATGACCTTGTGGTATGAACAATCATAGTTCAGATCAACCTCGAATTTTTGTTAGAAATTGTATTGCTGGTGCTGGAAACTCCTATGATGGCTTAGAAATATTTTTCCACTCCTAATTCTGAAATTTAAACATAAAAAAGTGCTGCAAACTAAAGAGTTTAATAACCACCTATTTGTCTCTTTTTTTTTCTTTCTTTTTATTTTATTTTATTTTATTTTATTTTAGCAATAAGTGGATTTCATTGAGTTATTGAGGAGGTGCAAGGGTAAACACAAGGTGAAAATAAAAGGAGAAACAAGTAGGATGGTTTTCCAACCTTGGTACAACATTTGTGGCGTATTTTTTTAGGTGCATCTTACTTTTATGGTACAAGTTTGAAGCCTTATAGAAAATCTTCCTTCTACAATAAGTATAAACGCTAAAAATTAAAATCCCTAAAATTGAGAGATTGGAGATTAAGCTCCCAAAGAATTTAATAATCTTCAACATATGAGCAAATATTTATTAATGGGAGAGTTTTCTTATTCAATTAGATCTCCAATGTATAATTTCAATCGATGTATTAGCAAGAATACAATAACAATATTTACCTTTAGTACAAGACCTCCATGACATTTAACTGCTCAAAGTGAAACAAGGGGTTGGGGGCTTGATGTTGACCAAGATCAAAGTATTATTTTTTAAAAAATAAATTTTGGGTACTTTGTGACTTATCAGAATTTATTATTATTATTTTTGGGTATTTTGTGACTTATCAGAAATATTAGAATCTTTGGGTACTTTGTGACTTACCATAATATTAAATCTCAAATTTGACTGCTATAAATGATTGTGAATTTTTTGTATCAAATGTAATGATACTTTAAAGTAAGTCACTTTACACTCATATTTGTATATTTGTATAGACCATTCAATAGCTGCCCGATCCTAAAATCTCTTTCCGTATAGGGTTTGTCTCTGGTCATGTATCCTATCCTTAACTAACTTTCAATTAGGACGTAATACATTAAAAGTACCTCATGAGCGGGCTAATACATGTGTCCACCACCATGTTTTACGAGGGATTTAGAACTCAAAACACATCATAAATAATTATAAATTCATTTCCATCAGAGATCAATGAATTTCGAACAGGAAAAATAGAATAGAGCAAATAATTGTAAATCTAATTCCATTATAAATCAATGAATTCGAATACAAAACAATAGAGCAGATCTAACCACTTTTGCATAATTAAAACAAGGGATTTTATACAATAAGATCATTAACCTTTAATACAAGGAGATCACAATTATTTACAACTATCTGATGTGAAATCTGATAGTTTCGTTGCATCCCAAAATTCGAAAAAATTTCTTTTGAAGTTTGAGCTTGGTCAATGGAATAAATACGATCATCTAATTTCATATTTTATGGTCAATGGAATAAATGTAGCCATCTGATTTTAAAAAATTAAAATTATAATACACCTTTTTAACTTTAAAAAACACATTTTATATTCATGATTCCGAAAAGTAGACTGGAAAATTTTGGATCCAAAATCCTCCTCCGACAGATTTTGAGATGGTGGACTCACCACACTGGCATTTATCTCCAACCACACCAAAGCCCTACCCATTGATATATGTTGTATCCCCATGCATGTATATTTACATGTAAAATGTCAATGTGGATGGGGCTTGGGATCATTGCATTCTTCTTCTAGATATCCATATCAGAGATGGATGTTTTGAATGGACCACCAATCATGAATTTAGAATTTAGGAATAGATTTTAAACTTTTAAAAAAAGATAAC
The DNA here is from genome assembly GCF_000471905.2 of Amborella trichopoda. The sequence continues at coordinate 8,283,906 of NW_006494916.1, read as the reverse complement.
TGTAAAGAACCATTCATTTTAATTCATTTAAAATGATCCCATTTTTTCCATTTGAATTTCATCCTTTCAGTCTCATGATCCCGATAGTCAAAACTCTCAACCTGTAAAATTTTATATCCAAAATCTATCTCTAAAACAGATTTTTAAAAGGATACATTGCATTTAAACTTTCCCCCTATTTGTTTAACCATTAAAATCATAAGCTTACTAGGCAAGATTGAACCGGTTTATGCGTTCAATAACCAAATTATATTTTTGAAATTTATTAGTTTTGCTCTAAAGTTTTGTTATGGGGACTTCAGTCATGTACTTATTCCATTTCTGGCCATAGAAGAGGGACAAAAAAAACAAAAAACAAAAAAAAAAAGTTTAGGGGAATTTATAAATAACCCCAAAAATAAACTTCCAATGAAACTTACCCCCAACCACACTTTCTTTTCCCACTTTTTACCCCAAAATATATTTTCCTAACAAATACCCCCCAAGTAAAAAAAATACATATTTTTTTGAGGACTCATGTGGGCTTACGCACAGTACCAAAAACTACATGGGCTGTCGGACTACCTTGTACCAATTGCCAGACCCTGTTAAACTAAAAAAAGTGCCAAACTGTTCGTTGACATTGCCAGACCGCACTTTTGACTTGTTGCCAGATCGCATGGGCCTGTTGTCGGACTACTCTTTGGCAGTGCCAAACCGCATGGGCCTATTGTTGGACCGCTCTTTGTTAGTGCCTGACCACTGTGTGATATTGCCAGACCGCTTGTTTGTACTGCCCGACCACCTTTTTGTGTTTTATGGAAAACGTTAAGTACTCGATGTTAGAAGAGAGAGAAGGCATTTTGGTCCTAAAAACTATAACTTTTTGATTGGGGGGTATTTGCTAGAAGGATAATTGTTTGATGCGTCCAAGCTTGCACCTATTACTATGCGGGCTTGGAAATCTACACTGTCCATATAATCAGACGGTGTAGGTTGTTCCCTGTCATCAAGGCAAGAAACGTAACTGGCAGCCCCAGTCTCTCTCTCTTTATCTGTCTCTCTCACCCAAATAAATCTTGTTATTATTTTCTCTCTAAAACCCCCAGACCCTTTAGGGAAATATGACGAGCAGATGAACTCTTCTCTATTTCTGAAACCCCCAGCACATACAACACTTCTCTTCGTAGTCTATCGACTTCTCTTTGGGCTTCAATCGGGTCTAAAGATAGAAGAGTGGCTTTTCGAGCTACGAAATCTTCAATTGTTTGAAGGCTTTCAGGCTCAATCTTTAGAGCAAGCAGACCTAGAGCAGGTTTCAATTGTGGGGTTTTGTTTGATGGAGAAGGGTTTGAGGGTAAATCTAGTTCAACCATGGAAAACTATTTGGGGCAGGCGGTGGCTATGGTGCTATTGGCACTGTGAAAGTTGCCGGATATGTGACTGCATCTCTCAGTCAATGCTCTGTGAGCCATGTATAACTCCTCCACCAAGTTCACAAGCTCGTGCCTCTTTTTGTAAAATATATCTGCCCTCTTTGCAAATGAATCTGCATCTTCTTCTATCAATTTCATAGTCGACTTCACCTTAACCTCCATGTCTCGAACGTTCTGCTCCAACCATTTCGACTGCCTATGTGGCTCACCCACCATCATGAATAGGAACTACTTGCAGCCCTCTTCAACATCTCTCTCTCTTATATCTCTCTTAACTTCTCTAAAATATTTGTTTGTCAACCAAACAACTTCCTATATCATTTTCCATCACCTCTCTCTCTCTATATATATATATATATATATATATATATATAT